>CAXITT010000456.1:116327-141107 GCA_964033795.1 Lymnaea stagnalis | reverse complement strand
CCCCCCCCCCCCCAAGATCGCGAAGCCTTGAGCAACTGCCCAGTGTGACTGAGTGGGCCCATGCCTTAAGAACGGCGCCATCTGCCGGGTTAGTTCAAAGTTAAAAGTATATTTTGCGACATCCTTGGAGGATCTTTGGGACATTGTAGTATGCTGCCATGGTTGAAAACGACTGGCCTTAGCCTTAGTGTTTTACATGCAGTCAGTGGCGTCGCTGACCCTTACAGGTTGTGTCACCAAATGGAAAATTGCAAATATGACAGAGCTGGCCGGAGTCGATCTCATAAAAAAAATATTGTTAAAAATAAAAATAGGATAACATCACACAAAATGCCCACAGAGCAGAGTGCCACAAACAAACACAAAAAAGTGCCACATGGCCATTTCGCCACAAGAGTTCAACTGAGTGTCTGGAGTCTAGTGCGTTTTAACAAATGCAATGGAAAAAAAAAAACAAACAAACATTGACAGCAGGACTTAGTAGGTTTTACAAAACAATTGTTGCGGAAATTATTGATTTTATGGACAGGAGGAAGAAAAAATTGAGGGTCATCTTGACACCATGAGTTTACTAAACTGCATGACAACCCTTGTGATGGCTCGGCATTTAGTGCGTGAGAAGGAGGGGGAGTTAATACGGCACCACTATGTAAGTACACATTACTTTTGATTATCTACCATTTTCAACAGAGGGCAGTTAATTCCGGAAATGTCTAAATTTACCCAAAGAAGGATGTCAAGCTAAACAAGAAGGCAGAAGGAATAAAGGAAAGTGAACGGAGTAATAGTTGGCAGATGTGCACAGCAATGCATGTATTATTTTATTTAGTTTTTGAGGATGACTATAATTATTACCTAGTATTAAAGTTGATATTTTTAAAAGTAAAATAAACTATACATCGTAATTGTTATAAATAATTGGCTAGGCTAGACTTACACCTACTGAGCCTACGCTTACTCTTGTTTATTTTTAGTATTGTTTAGTGTTTACATTTTTAAAACTATTTAGTTTAGTAGTATTTATTAGTATTTAACACTTTACATGACTTGACATAACAAAAAGTAAATTAAATTATTTTCATTGTTGAATAATTAGGGTAATCAATAAAGACGTTGATTTTTCATGGGTTAAAACAGTGATCAATAATTCAATTGCAATAAAAAAAAATGTAAATATAAAAAATTTACTATATACTATATAATATAAAATATAATTATATAATATATATATATATACTATATTATATATTTTATATTCTAATACCATATTCTATATTACTAAATATTTATACTATTAAATTAAAATCAAGTCACTAGTGTAGGATATGATTATACTCGTTATATATTATTACACTTAGACTTACACTAATTACTATATTTTAGTAGGACTTCACTAAACGGCGCGCCAATCGATTTTTCGGCTGTCAGAAACAGACCATAATCCGATGACCGGTCAATGCCGGTAGGTCACGGGGTCATATTAAAATCTAGTTTCCTTTGTCTACGTAAGGGAGAGACAATGAACTTGTTATAGTCTGTTATACTACCCTTCTACAACTTAACTATGAGCATTGATTGAAGGATTTGTTGACTGATACTGATACATACATGTATACCCCCAAACTCTTAAAATCGTACAATTCACTACATCATTACAAAATCGTTCAGTACATTATCTCTATATTAAAAAAGAAACATACAGTATATATATAATGTATACACCTCAAAATCGTACATTGTACGCCAAAATCGTAAGAGTTAACAGGCCTGCTTATATTATTATATGATTCTTACGATTACTCCACTGTTATTAGTTCTTTAATCTTTAGTATTAGTGTTAGTGGGACTCATTCTTTTTACTAAACTAAATTGGGAAGACCGATTCCCCTGTTGAATTCCTTACAATGACTATACACTGAAAATTCCATCAGTACCAATGTTTTTCTTTTCAAGATGTTTTTGAACTTTGTTTGGGTATTGTATTGTTGAGATATTATAAAGTAAAGTTTATTAATTGCACATATTCATTCTTGGATAGTTAAAGTCAAACACTAGTAATTTTAAATTGGCTGATAAAACGTCTCTATGAATGCATTGATGCATCGAAACACTGTCTGGCCATAATACTGCCTTCTTCATCCTTGCAAAAGTCCTGTACCGGTATAAGTTAGTACAAGCTTCTGCCAATCCCTACTCGGTCCCACATCTATCTTCCAATCAATACCATTTTAATTATCTTATTTAGCAATCTTAAATCGTATTGAAAACTGTTGGTGGCTGTCATTTTTCTCAGCATGATTATAGATATGTAGGAGATATTCTATTCTTCATCAGTTTTGTCAAATATGTATCTTACTTACATAATACATTAGATTTAAATAATATGACATGTGAGCGAACTTTCTTGAAATGGTTATGAAGAATAAATACAGTGTAGTCTTCACTCTATAAAAGATTTAGGACATATTCATTAAAATTATCTACTATCGCCACATGTATGCTCTTTAACTATGTTTTTGCTTCAACTATACATGCCAACCTGTAAGATCAAAAACTGACCAAAAAATTTTTTAAACACACAAAAAACTGTTGAACATGAAAAAAAAATGAAAAGTCAAGTAAAGTTCGATTTATAACTTTTTATATTTAGTTATCAATGTTTTGAATGCATGAAAACTTTTGCTTCATAATAATTTCTGGATTAGTTTGAAAACCCAAACAACAAGTGTGATATAGATGTCATTGCAATGAAATTTGCAAATAAAATCTTCGCTCTTGTAACTTTATCAAATAGATTATCTATATTTTGGAGCTAGAATGAAAAGGATTTAGGCCTAATAATAGAGTTGTAGAGGTAGAATTTCCCTATATTCCCATAAAGTTATGTTCAAGCAACTATGTTTTAAAATGTGTGCCTCTGTGTCACTTAAATGTCTTTTTTGCAAAATGCATGTGATGATCTGTTGGTGAGGTATGGATAATTTCAGGATATTCAGTCATAATTGAATTGTAGAGTAGTCAGTTTAATATAAATCTGATAGTATTCAGTTATTGTGGATAATAATATTGTCAAGTATTGATTTAGTTGAGCCAGCTCTCTACACAAGTATTGGTTCAACACAGTATCTGTTTTAACAATCTAGGGCAGGAGTCTGGAACTTTGCGAGCCACATGCAGCTTTTTGATCCTTCTCCTGTAGCTCTTGGCTGGATACTTCTTGTTACTAGATCAAAATTTAATATTTGGCTCTATGCCATGAAAAGGTTCCTAACTCCTTCTTTAGAGCTATAAAATTAATTACTTGTATGCAATATTCCTTGTTGTATTCTGATAAAAATGATAAATTTTAAGTTGTTGCTTTTTTCTTGATAGGGTTTAGCCACATTATAAATGTTCATGGCCGTTATGTAATGGACACAGATGAAATAGGTGGCTAATTTTGAACACTTTACTTCTTAGATAGGAATGGGAGATCATCCAGGTATGCTAATCTTATTGGATGTAAGATGTTTTTATTTATTGAATCCTCTATATCTCTCATAAAAAATTATTATTTTTTGGCTCATTTCTCAATGAAACAAGATGTATTGGAAATAATTTTTGTTTTTAAAACTGAATGAATTTAAAAAAGATTTTAAAAATTTAATTAACTTTTCAATATCTTGTTTCAGCTGAGCAGAAAACGGGATCATCAACAACAAAGCATCCTTCAAATGGTAAACGGAAAAGAAAATTCTTTTTAACAAAAGATAAAAATATGTATAACTTGCAGCTTGTATCAGTTATATATAGATTATACAATTCTTGTTATTTAAAAAGAAATGTATTTTGAAAATAAATCTGAAATATGTAAAAACTATATGTAGCAAATTTTTTGCTTTTATTTCTAATAAGCAATATAGTTATGTTAGTTTAGTAAAAAAAATGTCTTAATGTATATATATATTTTTTTTTTTTCTGCAATAGACAATGCTGGACCCATTATTCAAAGTTCCCATGAGTCTGCAGAATACCAGCAAGATCTTCAGGTTGTATTGGGGACTGCCTTTGGTGTCATTGCTGTGGTGGGGATCATTGCATTGACATTTCTGTTGTATCGCATCTACAAATCCAGGCGTGCAGCTCTCTCATGTAAATATTTAAATTAAAGCAAGGATTATTACAAAATAGCATTGTGATACCATATTTTATCATAGAAATGTTAAAAATGTTAATGTATGTCATATCAATTTACAACATAAGTATTATACCATCTCAAAAGAAGGAAAAGAGATGTCACTTTCAATAAAAGTGTTTTAGAAGGATTCTCTGCTTACAGAATGTAATTTTTGATCAATTGAAATATTCGTAGCAGTGTATTTTATTTCATAATGAGTGTGTCAGGCCTACAAACGTGATTTTGACATATCTTGTCATTGATGCAATCCATTTTCATGAATTGGATTGACTGCTTTAAATGAATCCTACTTGTGTCGTAATGAAGTCAGTAAA
This sequence comes from Lymnaea stagnalis, assembly GCA_964033795.1. Lineage (NCBI taxonomy): Eukaryota > Metazoa > Mollusca > Gastropoda > Lymnaeidae > Lymnaea > Lymnaea stagnalis. Next base: position 136,616 of record CAXITT010000456.1, on the reverse strand, counting down.
TAGTTCAATTATTTTAATTAGATATGAAAAAAAAAATGACTGCAAGTGTTTTATTATATATATATATATTTCAGATGCACAAAATGAAATATTTGACGCCTTTGAACGTGATGTGGCTGTTGGTAAGTTGTTGGTACCCAACATTTAACCAAACAAACAGCCTCACCCCAAAAAAATTAAATTGTCTGGCAATTTACTCATTTACTGGCAACCATGAATTAAACTATTACAAAAATATTAATTTCAGCTGCTATTTTCATCGAAGCTAGACGTAGCAATAAAAGTTTTGTAATAATATAAGAATTGGTATTGCAAGATATTAAAATTTACCTAAACAATGAGCTCTCCAGTAGTTCATTCAATAATCATTTTTAAAAGGTTAACGCACTTCAGTTTTAATTTGTTAAATTTTAACATATAATTGTTGTATATTATGTGTTTTGATAAATTGAACAAACCTAATACTTAGATTGCACACCATCCTAAAAAGTCTTATAAAAAATCTCTGTTTCTGGTTCCAATCCAAAATAATAAAATCAATATGGATTGTGTTAGTGTTTGTTCATTAATGCCAAAAGCTACCGGTGGAAAGATTATAGAGCTGCCATCATTGCTTGTGGTGATCTATAAGTTATATTTTTAGCACCATAAGTTATATTTTTAGCACTATCCTTTTGTAAATGCAAGTTGCTAAAAACTTAATGCTCAAGTAACCATCAAAGCAATAATCTTGTTAGTATTTTAATACAGCTGTTTTTGTTCCTCCCAGAAGTTGACGGGAAGTGTCAACCAGTGGTGTTGTTGCTGTATGCCAATGACTGCGCCTTACATGAAAGGGTTGCGCTGGCCCTGGCAGAATTCCTCATGGAGGCCTGCGGGGTGACCGTTGCACTGGACCTCTTTGAAGAAAATGAAATCACGGAGAGGGGTGTTGACGACTGGCTGATTGACAGGCTACAAGAGGCAGACTACATAATGGTGCTTTGCTCTCTGGGTGCCAGGCTCAGGTGCTCCAAGAAAAATGTCAGATTTAAACCAGATACCAGACACATTTTACCAGATTATTTTTCTGTGGCCGTGGATTATGTTGCAGAGAAAATGAGGGCAGAAAGACTAAAGGGACTGTCTGTGCATAAATTTTTAACAGTGTACATGGAGTATTCAACTCGCTCTGATATTCCTCCTCAACTTGAAACTGCTTCTCACTTTTGTTTAATGAAGGACATACACAAGCTACATCTTCACCTCAATGCGCAGGGACCAGACACAGACAAGTCAGAGACCGTCTCCCAGTCCAGCACCTGTGAGAACCACTATCATGAGACAGAAACGGGTGCAGTTTTGAAAGCTACCATAGAGCAAGCAAAGGCATTTTTTAGAGAGAACCCATCTTGGATGGATGATCAGCTGGAGCCAGGAAGCATTGCTGGATTTTCACTCCGTCGTGCCAAAAACAGGAAGCGGAGAAGGAATTCAATGGAGCAACCTCTTCTGACGTTGATGGGGACGCCACCTGTGGTACACCAGTGTCAACTTTCTGACGTCAGCTTCAATAACATGACTAATGGAGTGACATGCCCCCAGAATCCAAGGCCAGAGCACATTTCAATCCAGCATCTCTCACAGGCAGCACAAGATCCTGGCAGGGTACTATGCAGTACTTTGCCTCGTACCAGTACCACATCATACGTCCTGGAGGCAGGCAGACATAACCTCTGTAATAATGTTGGGATTTTCCAAAGCCGCCAAAATTCCCTCCCTTCTTCACTGGCAAGCAGTTGTCTCGCAGTACAGCCTGCTCTTCATACCTTATCTAAAAGTATGGATAGCTTTGCCCTGGATAATACACACCATCCAGATGGATTGCCTTGCCTTTACTGTAACTGTACACACATGGATGCCAGGCCTGAATGCAGACAGTTACAGCATTACCAAGGGAAGGCATCCAAAGGGAAGTTCACCTCCACCGACCTCTCGCAACAAGACAGTCAGTCATCATTACATTTTCTGCAAGGGGGGCTCATCCCAGTCCACTCACCAACAACTATTCTTCATGCCGAAGTGCATCAAGAATGGGGAAACTCCAACAAGGGCACCCCAGAAAAGAAATGTGCCACATTTTCTGGTGACCCTCGATCCTGGAGCTCTGACCTTGACATTACAGCCGCAATGACCCCTTTCCAGTCCCTCCCTCTCCACCTCTCCCCCACCAACCTCCATTGCAATGACCACATATTGGAATGGAGCAGCCCAGATGGAATGCAGAGATGGAGGACGGGTCAGGCAATAGAAGGATTTCAGAATGGCACCGGCCGTAAAAGTCACAGAACACTCTCTGAAGTCTCTGTCTCAACAGATGATTCCGGCTCAAACTCTGATGGGGATTCTCTGGAAAGAGACCTCCAGTCTATTAATAAGATCAGCTCATTTCAAGAATTTGTCAACTCATCGTCTTTCATTGGTGCCGGGCAGAAAATGCAGCACTCCCCAGACACATTCAACATTGAGATGGCTTGCATAATAAAGCCACGTGACAGGCTTGCCATGAGAGCCAGCGAGCACCGGGGGGAATCTCTGGAGTGTGACAGAGATTTTATTGTGTAATTGGTGTAGAAATTTTAGCCTTGACTTTTATTGTATTATAAGCGTGTCAGCCCATTCTGTCCTTGCTTTCACCAATCACACAAATTATTATTTTTGTGTGTGCATGTAACTTTTCATAATATTTGTTATCATATATTTTGTTACATTTTAATAAACAAGAAGTAACATGGTAGGTGACAGATACTTTTAATGAACAATTTTTTTTTTTTAAAGAAACAATTTCTTTATTGATATTATTATTATTTTTCATNTATATATATATTTATATATATATATATATATTTATTTATATATATATATTTATATATATTTTAAAAACTGGTTATCATTTAACGAACAAAAATTTTGTTCACAACACAGAACAGCACTTTAAAAATAAATCATTAGTAAATGCCTCTTTGTTAAACATGAAACAACGAATGTTTTACTAATATTGGATATTGATATGTTGTTGTTTTTTCTTATTATTTATTCTAGCATTAAATCTTTAATTAAAAAATGAAAGGAAAAAATGTCTAAGAATGTATCAGCCTTTATTTAAAGTGATAAAAGATCAAAATGGAGATATTTTTAAAAAAGGCCTAAAAGCACAAACATTCAATACCAGTACTTTGTTTTTAATACTTTTTGGGGGGTGGGGGGGTTAAGTATTGGGGGGAAGAAAAAAAATTCTATAATTGCAGCCAAATGGGCCTTGTGAGTCACGTGAGATGGTACTACTTGGGCTAATTTTGAGTCTTTAATATTCAGGTTTAGTAAAGTAGCTCTTCGAATGCATGTTTTTGCTGTAGTTCCATCTGTTAAAAACACACTTAGTGCCATCTGTTCAAACACCTGTAGCTCCACCTGTTTAAACACATGTAGTTCCACCTGTTCAAACACACACACTTCCGTCTGTTCAAACACACATACCTCCACCTGTTAAAACACACACACTTCCATCTGTTAAAACACACATATCTCCACCTATTTAAACACACACACTTCCATCTGTAAACACACGTAGCTCCACCTGTTCAAACACACATACTCCACCTGTGAGAACACATGTAGCTCCACCTGTTCAAACATAATTACCGTATTTTCCAGTGTATAAGACAACTTTTTAACCCATTAAAATCTTTTCAAAAGTCGGGGGTCGTCTTATGAGCTGGTATACAGCCCAAACCCTAGATTTTAACAGGAAAAGTAGGGAGCCGTCTTATACGCCCAGTCGCCTTATACGCCGGAAAATACGGTACTTCCATCTGTTTAAACTTTAAACACACGTACTTCCACCTTTAGAACACACATAGCTCCACCTGTTAAGACACACCAGTTTAGAATTTGTAGAACTGTTCTTCCAAGTTATGTTAAGTTTCAGTTTTTTTCCTACTGATTTCAGCAGCTTGTGACAAGCTATGTACGTCTTGTTGAAATACCAGTAAAATTGATTATTGTACAAACACTATATTGTGGTTGTTTTAAAATACATTTTTTATTTAACTTGTTTTAAATGCATTTCTTATTTATTGTGAGCACTTTTATTTATTTCATCTTCCCAGTTTCTTTTTCCCAAGGTAAGATATAAAAATTAAATTTTTGGGCCATTGGAAATTGATAAATAGAAAAATATTCTATAATATTCTACTTTGTTAACATAAATTAGAGGACAACTTTGGGACATAAATTTTACCATGTCTCTTTACTTTAATATGAATTTTTGAAATTGTTTTTGGGGCTATCATTAAATTTAAACCTAATTTCAAATTACAAAAGCAGTGCCCTATTCAATGACCTAAAAGCTATTTTAATATATATCTTAAATATACCTATAAACAACTTATAATAAGGATAATACTCAAAAGTTTTGCTAGTAGTAAAGTTAGTATTTATACCAAAGTGTTGTAGGCATCTAGCCATTCAGTTAGTTAAATATATTTTATAAAAATATCTCTTCTCTGATTGATTACCAGTAAATGTAAATAGCATTTTAAGAACAATTTATGGTAAGTGTCCTTTTTTCTTCATTAAATGTTAAAGGCTAAGAATCACACTCATCCATTTGTTAATTAAATAATATAAAACTAGAAATTGATGTGCTTCAGGAAACAAATGTTCTTTAATTTACTTTTTTTTTTTTTTTTTAAATAATAAAAAAAAAAAAAACAAAAAACTGCCATCAGCATTAAAAAAAAAAAGTAGTGGATGAATGGGGTATGAATGTTTTTAAAATAGTTAGTTTATTTGTTCCATATTTGTTTTAAATTAGAATTTATGCATAATACAGGAGTTTGAAGTGGGCAAAAGGCAATGAAATTTATAATATCCATTTGTTGTCAATGAAAATTTTATGCTTGTGCTCACTAGTATATGGCCTCATTCTCAGGTTAACTTAACTTAATTAGGTTCATGTTTGGAAAGTAAACCAAAAGAAAACCAACAGATTTTGAACTTGAGACTTTTGACATGTATGATTAGCATTCATCAGTTTTTAGTTATTTTTTCTTCAGCTTTAATTTGTTCAACAATTATTTAAAATTGTTCAAAAAAAAAAAAAAAAAGGCAATTTTTTATTAATAAATTGTTCAATTCACAACTAATTAAAGATATATTTATGTAATTAGTGCTTAATATAAGAAACCTCTATCATTATTATTACAAAGGCTGTAATAATTTCTCACAACCAATGCAGGAAGCAAAGCCAAAGAAAAATATGTTGCTTTAAAAAAAAAAAAAGAAACATCGTGATGACTTTCATTAATGCTAATAATGTATCATATCCTTTAAGACCTGAAGAAACAACATGGCTTCAGAGAATTATCACATATAATAAAGAAATGCTGTTTATTGTTCTTATTGTCTGAGAATGAAACACCAACTTATGTTGTCAAGACAAAATATCTTGTATTATTTACTCTCTAACATTATATCTTTAAGCCTTAAATGGTAAAATATGTTTATTGATAAACTTAATCAACCAGTCTTGTGTATACAAGCCAGATTTTCTTTAAAACATGATTTGCATTTTTTTAAATATTTTTTTTTTGTATAGCCCAACTTATATTTACAAGGATTTAAAATCAAAATAAACACATTTTATGTTTTCCAAGTACTTATAATGTCTTTTCCTATTACTATTATTATCTTATCCAGATACTTTAATTAATAAATTAATAATTAATTAATAAAACCTTATGAATAACCCCAGCAGATTATTGATAAAGGAAAGTAGTTAACGCAAGAGAGTAAGACCTACATTACCATGCTCATGTTTACTGTCATAGTTTTGGCAATCAGGTTTCTTGCATTTTAAGTATCATGGTCCTTCTGTATCCTGTCAAGTTTTGATGCTTTCATTTAAACCAGTTTAAATCTTTTTCCCCCACTGTAAAGACGTATCTGTGTTTACATTAGTTTTTTAAAAGGCATTCCTTAGTTTTTTGTTCTACCTGTGATTCAGAATTTTTTTTTTTGTGTGTGGCTCTTGCACACACCATCCTTAATGCACATTTCTGTGCAGCTTATTCAACTGGAATTTTTTTATGTGGATAATTTAAAAGCAATCATTGAAACATTCAAGATATGTTTCCCCGACTAAAATTTTGACAGCCATCGTGAGTCCTAATTTTAACACTACCAAAGCTTCAAACAACACAACTTTATTAACATTGCATGGGTCGGCAATAAATGCTTGTGTCTCATTTGTTCACCATTTAACTTGCCTTATTATTATGTTGTAGCCAATGTTGTACTAATCAGAGCTCAAGCTTCAATAACACACAGGGGATTTAATAGAAGCTAAAATTATGTTTCATACATATATGTAGAAAGATTAAGATTAGTGATATTTCAGGAACATATTTATGTCTATCTTAAAAATTATCATGTCAACATTAAACTTGTACTAATTGTTTTGCCAGAGATCTGTTTTTATTTTATTAAAAATGATCAATCCTTCTCTCTCTGTCTCTCCCTCTATTTCTTAGGGATATAATTGCAATTTATCAGTACTTGATAATGGTGCTGTTTTATACATACTTGTACACTTTATGACAATATACCTAGTTATGTAAATATCTCTATATATAAGTATAAGTCAATAACTATATATTATGTGTATCTATAATTGCATAGACCTTGTTATAATTTAGTGTTGTAAAATATTCAAATAAAACTGTTAAAAATCCTAATCTTGATGTTAATTTTAAAAAGCTGTTGTCTTGTGCCTACAAAAAAGCCATTGTTATGTCCAATTCAGCCATGTTTTCATACCAGTATTTTCTAATGATTCACTAGTTTTATATTTGTTACATCCTACTTTCCATAAAATTATATTTTTTTTTACAACTGTGGCAATACCCCAATAATGTGAAAGCTGATGTGACAGTTTAGCAGTCATACACATCCACCACCATTGCCTTTTTGCTCACTCTTTTATATAAATAAAATTTTTGTTTGAACTAATAATTTAATAAACAAAAATATACATGGTGTAAATATACAAAAATTGAGATTGTATCCAAATGTGGGTTTCTTGTAGTTATATCTAGCTGTTACCTAGTAGGGAAATAACTGTATGCTTTATATTCATTTTAAGTAATATTATATTTTGAATCTAAAAGACAATAACTTGTGTGGAATGATTCACTGTCCCACCATTTCAATAATCTCATGATACAGTTTGCCTTTGTTGCATATCTGATCCCGTATAAAAAAATGAATAAAAAAATGAAGTGATTGTTGAATTTTTTATTTTTTTTATTTCATTTTCACAAACAGTAAACAAATGTGTTATTCATACAGGAATAGTAAAGATTAGATGATCAGTTTATTACAAAATGAACATATTTAAAAGCAACACTTTTTTAAAAAACTTTATAAAAACACAATTTATTTTGTGTGGAAACTTCACAATTGCCGGTCTCAAACTTCAAATTTTTTTCCATCAGCCTGTTTTGAATGAGTCACACTTAATCCTTGCAAAACTTTCCCACTGACATTTGCACATATAGAAGATGAAATTTCAGATAACAAATTATGGAATGACTCAGAGATGTCAAAACAATGGGAAGATAGAGTACTTGTCCTAAAAAGATGACATTTACAGCAATCACACTAAACACTTTACTTGTGGGTGCAAAGGGGTTCCTCAGAAATAGTTAATATCAGAATGGATTAATAATGCATAGATAATAAAAACAATAAAAGAACAAAAATAATTTGCCAAAAAGGAAAAGAAGCCAGCATGAAAAGGAAACAATTTTTAAAAAAAAAATGTTTGTGTTATATCTGGAGAATAGTTTTTACACTTGTAAAAAATTGAACTAGATGACCTTAATTAAATATATGAATTATCAACAATACATGCCAAATTAATAGTTATATTAACAGTGTTAACAGTAAAGATTTTACAATAAATAACTTTTACACATTTTTGGCAAGTACTGGTTTTCAAAACACTAAAAATAGATATTTTGTTAATGCTGATGAAAAAAAATTACCATCAATTTGATTTTTAAAGAATTTATTATTAATTATTATTAGAACCAGTTAAAGATTTTAAGGATTTGTACAGAAGAAATATTTTTCTTAATTATTTAATACAAGTATTTACAACATGCAATGGTGGCCTCATGTCTCACTACATGATGTCCTCATGTTACAGTTGTCTTAATATAACACTTAAAAACAAACCAATATGATTCAACATACAATAGCACTAGAAATATAGCAGCCACAGTTCTCTTTAAAGCTAAAATTATACAAGTAGTAACAAATTTCCCATACTGCAATTATAATTTTAAAATTTGCACATAGCCTGTCAACAATGGAACTTAAGAAAGCTTTGATATGAGCTAATAATTAATTCTTTAATTTAAAGATTGTCATATTTTTAGGATATAAACAGCTTTATTATTGATCCAACACGGGTCGGCAGCCCATTTTGATTTAGGAGCCATTCCATAAATTATACGTGATTTGATAATATTTTGGGAGCCACCTGTACTGATCAAAATGAAATGCTTGAGAAATGAGATCATTAATTAACAGCTGTCACATGGACATTGGAAAAAATAAAGGAATCACTGTTTTAGTTTTTACCAACTTGAAATTATTCATTGGTGCTTCTGGGAAAATATTAAAAAATACTTTTATAAAAGCACAAACTAAATGATTTATTACAAAGAGATAAAATACCAGAGTACTAAGGAAAAAAACAACAAATAATTAAATATTTTCTATAATTTAGTTGTAAAAAGTTGCTGTACTATATTATAAAAACTCGGTTCATTCGACATAACTGTAAATGCATTAATTCCATAGCTAAAAGCTGTATACAAAAATTTAACAAGTTTAAAACCTTGTCCTCTAATAAATAACAATTCTATTAAATTTTTAATTTTAAAAAACCCATTCTATTTTCTTGTAAAAAGATTGATTAATTTTCCATACAGTTTTGTAAAACATATTCATTAATATTCTAAGTGGAGGACAGTCAAATTAGACAAATTTTATTAATAAAAATACATTTTATTTATGAGCAATAATTGTGACAATTTTAACTGAAGGAATGTAAAAATTCAACTTTATAAATTAAGTATCTATTACAACTTTAAGGAAAGATAATGAAACAAATTGATTGGTATTACTAGTCATTTTTCTCTCTGTAAATGATTTGAATGAATAACCAGCCTCATTAACAGCTCTTGATCCACATTAGTATTTTAAAATAAGGCCACATTTTTTTTAGATGAACAGTTTTTTTTCATAAATTAAAATATTCATAAAATGATATACCATTCCATGGCATAAATTTCCAAAATATTTTTGGAATCAATTTTAGGTGTTGTTTTTGTGATTTTTTTTTTTTAACAGCCACCTGTATCTTGACCAGTTGCAAATTTCTCCCTTAAGGTTTGCTTTGTCTCGAATGTCTTTGAAATTAGAGCTTCAAATTTTGAGGTATCGAGTGATTGATAAAGACTTTGCTCAGTTAAACTAGAAGGATTCTCATTTATTTAGCCTTTGAGTTTAACTTTAGCAATGTTTAGGGTAATTCTGTATCTGATTTTATATTCGGTATTTTTTTAGTAAACATTAACACAGTATTTTATTAAAAAAATTTTAAAGTATTGCAATCCCAATTAATAATGTATCCTAAAGACAATAAAGAAAATAATAATACCCATGCTAATAAAAATCTGTTCCTTCCCTTGAAGAGGAAAAACAGATAAATGGGTTTTTGTTTTATTGTCAATAGATTTATTGCATCAAATTTTCTCATACATGAGACCTTAAATTTTATGCAGGTGGTATGGTTTGAATATGATTTAGCCAGGGAGGACAAATTTCTTCAAAATTATAAATACATCAAAGAATGTAATTGCATATTTTGTATATGCTTTATGAAATAATTTATACTAATTATAATTCTTTGGATGAAACTCTATCATCGCAGCATTAGTTTCATCATCCTCTTCAAATACAGAAACATCATCTTCATCATCATCATAGCGATGTTTGTAGCAACAGCAACATAAAGCCTTTACACTTTGTCTTAACTTGGGCATAATCATCCAGAGTATTGGATTCAAACCTGAAAAAAAATTATTAACATGAATATCATGAAAATTAGAATAACATCTTATTTTCCACAATAAGCATATCAAGATAATTTTGGTGGTTCTTAACAATCTAATTAAGGGCAGAGTATATTTTAGAATGATGTCTGCAGCCAATCTGAACACATTCCCACAGATAACCAGCATGTCACCAAAGCTATATGAATAATATTGTCTAATATCTTCCATTGTAAAAAAATTGTGCCCTAAGGTTTTGGCAGTAACAGCACAAAAACCTAATGTATTTTTTTAATTACCTGCATTGGCATAACCGGACCAGATTGCAAAAGTCAACCAGCTATAGAATGAAGGTGTCCCTGGTGCAAAGAAAATCAATACATGTAGAACTGCAAAGGGACACCACAAGCCAAGGACGGCAAGAGACATTATCCACAACATAAGAACCTGTAATTGAAAACAAGATCCGTAAATATGGGGTGAAAAATTGTTGAGCATTTATTCTTTATTGATGGAATTGTAATAATAAAATCACAAGCTGTGTTTTATCATAGTAAAATAAATTTAAACTGGGGTTGTCGTTAAGGATTGTTTACTGCCTACTCTACTTACACTAAAAATGCTTTTATTATTAAGTGTATTACATATTATATTATGTATAGAGTGATTCTCTAATTTATTATTATTTTTTTTTGTGAGCTTAAAAAGGGGAGGGGGGGTGGTGGTGTGTGTGTGTGTGTTGATGTAGCAAATATTAGATCTCACCCAAACATTTAAAAATGATAAAGGACATGGATTAATGGAGCTGTCATTTTAAATGGATTAAAATTATCTTTTAAATATTAAATATTTGATTTAATGGTACTGGTTAGAGGGATCATTAACATCGTTACAATAAACACCTGCCATCCTTTATGCTCTCTTTCTTCACTATAATCCATTTCCCTCAACTCCTCCCGACGCACACAAAATGTCAGAGTAGTTGCCACTAGCAGCCCGAGTGCCGCCAATCCAGGAACTGCGTACCCTGCTAGTTCAGAAGCAATAGAATACACTGGCTCCAAATGCAGGAAACAATATCCTTCAACCACACCAGATCCAGTTTCTCCAAATAAATAAACCGGCAAAACAATTGAAGCACCGCCGGCCCAGGGTAGAATGATTAGGATGGCAGAGACCACAAATTTACAGCCCCCTTCAGCCGAGCCAGGACAAGAGAAGAGGACAAATCTGTCGAAGATCATTACTCCTATTGTCAGGATGGAAACAGTGCTGACCATCATGTCGGCCATCAGCCAAACTCGACACAAGTTCTCGTCATGAAACCAGACATCCCTCAGTCGGAATTCCATGAGAAGTGGTAATACCAACCCGCCAAGCAGGAGGCCAACCACACACAGATTGCAAACATGAAGATTGAAGCTGATCTGAAAAAAAATATTCAGAAGCAGAATTAATGATAGAACTATTTTACCAGCTGGGGATGACATTTTTAACTTCTACATAATTTTCAACATTTTTACTTGAACCTATATGACAACAGATCAAGTCACCCTACATCCCTGTATAAATGCATAGTATAAAAAAAAGTATACTGCATTTCAAATTCATGTCCTATTTTCCTTCCAATAAACCAAAGCCCAAGCAAATATCCCCACCCCAACCTCCATGCCTTTGTATAAAAATAAATTACCACACAATATAATGAGAATAAAATGAAGAAATATACTAATATCCAAAGAAACTCATTTCATATTTATTGCCTATAAATTATATCATTATTATTATGATAGGTTTATGAAACATTTAAGGGGAAAGTTTTGAATTAAATAAAATATAGTAAATTTTGTAATCTTCTGATTTAATTATTTTTCTATTGGTTGAATTAAACTCCCACAGGACTTCCCTTGGATGTAGGCTATGTCAACCATAGGTCCAGAAATGCACTGGAAACCATGGGTCTATAAATGCATTGGGGACCACTGATTTGTAAATTAAATATACATATAATCATAAAATAATGTTACAAATATCCAGACATTCTGGTAATAAGAACTCAAAAAATGACTGGCTTTTCCTCACAAGTTGGATGTACAAAAATTGTGATCTTAAAAAAAGACTCACTTTTCTTCTGTGTTCGCTCCTCAATATTGCCAATATGAGAGTCAAGTTTGAGAAGAGAACCCAGACAGTGAATAAAATAACTGGGATCTCTATTGGGCTAAACTTCAGGGAGCCATCTTTGGACGGCCTGACAGACTCGGGCTCAGTGTAGTAGTTGTTATCATTGTTGGACTGAGAATTTGCCATGGTGACGTCACCTTTGGGTAAAATGACTTCACAAAAACTGGTGGAGGTGCATTGTTGTCATCTGAAATGTAGTGTAAGGGGAAAAAAAGTCTTCATCCGCAATTGTATAATAATTTTTTTTTTTTTTACTGATAAAGAAAAGAAAAAAAAGTGACATTGGTGTGGGTGAAGCAGATAGGCCTTGAAATATAATTTCAGGCCAGGAATACTCAGAACTTAAGTTAATTACCATTATTTAATATAACAAAGTATCGCACAAGAAGCCATGTGACAGATGTTACTAAATACCAAAAGAGAACAAAAAGAATTTTACAAATTATATTCTTTTAACATGTACCCTATTTGACACACCAGTTTATCAACATCAATTTTCTTCATAGGCTTTATTTATATATAATCTATTATCTATATTACAACAGCTTTAACATTTTGATGACATAGGACCACAATTAAATTATATATTTTGACATTTTAGCTACATCACAGTCGCAACTATTTAACTTCGGATAAAACACGTTTAAAACAAGACAACACCATAAGATCACTCCTCATGTTTGAATTGCAGGACGACATCAGACTTTAACGAAGGCTCTGTAATGACTCACGCTCAAAAAAAAAAAAAAAGTGTCACCAATCATCGCTACAAGCCAAAAGTGAAATGGTACCAACTCTACCGCCACCCCACCCTCCACCCTAAACGATTTCCGCTGCGCCACCAGCCCAGCCCATCTCGCACAGGGAGAGAGCTCCAAAATTTGGGGGAAGGAAAAATTGACGATTTTTGTCGTCTGTTACTACTACGAGCTCTGGGCCTCCAGCACCTGGGTCTCATGGGGTTAAAATAATGATTCACAATTCTAGTGTAGCGTAGTAGCTTTAATAGCTTGGTGGACTCTGGTAAACGGTGTTTAAAAGGGGCGGTGAGAGATTGGGGCCCAGGAAGGGGTTGGGGGGGGGGGAATCTACACGACCGCTATTAAATTCATATCCTGGTATGTGAAAATGGCTTTGTTAACTAATGTTAGCGACCTTTAGTCCAAAGGTATACAGTGGATTTATATGACGTGAAACTACGCAGTGCTCTGCACGGGGGCTGATAATGGAATGATTGATGTCACATTCCGCCCCCCTCCCCTTTTCTCCCCCAAACATTTTTTTATTATACAAATAAAAATGTTTGTTTTCCTAGCATTTGTACAAAGAAATTACAAGTTTGGACTCATTGTAGTAGCTAGGGCCTAGGGTTAGAGCCGCCTGGGGTGGTTCAAGATTTTTTGCCGCCCTCTGCCACGAAAAAACTATGCAGTTGGCCTAACATGCCGTCTTCTCATCCCCATGTCCTACGCCACTGTTCGGACTGGATCCGGTCTCTGCAAATTACTGCATTCCAAACTTGTGTTTAAATCGTTTCGTTTTTCTTGGTTATTTAAATATTTATTTATTTATTTTTTATTTTTTTTTGAAGAGGAAGTTGACATAGGCTACAGCCAGGCTACTCGTGCTGTGGAACGCACTCCACCGAGAAAAACACTTTACAGTCACATCGCCGACCTACCGCGACAAGGTGAGGTCCGTGGTGCCCTTCATAAGCCAAGATTACACTATGAGAGGCCATCAAGTAAGAACGTATGCACATTTGTCTGGGATAGATCCTAAGATATATCTATTACACCGGCATATATACATTTCTGAGACAGAACCCAATCAAGATAAGTCCATAATAGACATATCTGAAGTTGAACCTAATCAAGATATTCTTAAATATAAGCCTATTCTTTCCCCCACCCCCCAAATTTTATGTCACCATCCCCCGCCCGCCCCCCCCCCCCAACCCTGCTGCTGCCAACGCCATCAAACAAAACAGTTTTATCCAAGGAAGTCAAGATGTCTGTCATAGAGATATTAGTGGAAACATATGAAAGCTACATCAAAGACAAAACATGTGTTTAAGTAAAAATATGCAGATGTTTCTCCCCAAATATTACTCACATCAGCAGCAACCCCCCCCCAACCCAAACAACCGCGCAACCTTGTAGCGTGTGTCTTCAATTCATGGTTTGTAGTTAATCATGTTTACAAAACGGTTAGTTTATTTTGAAAATATTTTGTATTGATAAATTATAGTTTGGTTTAAAAATAAAACATGAAGTAATAAAGTAGTCATCAAACAATATTAATTCTAAACGAGCAACCGGCATGCAGTCTTGATGATTCTCGAAATTACAAAAAGATTTTAAAACCCTTGAAATATGGAAAGATATTGAAACATTTAGGACGAGGGACAACAGTTAGGACGAGGGACAACATTTAGGACGAGGGACAACATTTAGGACGAGGGACAACATTTGGGACGAGGGACAACATTTAGGACGAGGGGCAACATTTAGGACGAGGGACAACAGTTAGGACGAGGGGCAACATTTAGGACGAGGGACAACAGTTAGGACGAGGGACAACATGTAGGACGAGGGACAACATTTAGGACGAGGGACAACATTTGGGACGAGGGACAACATTTAGGACGAGGGACAACATGTAGGACGAGGGACAATATTTAGGACAAGGGACAACATTTAGGACAAGGGGCAACATTTAGGACTAGGGACAAATGTAGGACGAGGGGCAACATTTAGGACGAGGGGCAACATTTAGGACGAGGGGCAACATTTAGGACGATGGGCAACATTTAGGACAAGGGACAACATTTAGAACAAGGGGCAACATTTAGAACAAGGCGCAACATTTAGAACAAGGGGCAACATTTAGAACAAGGGGCAACATTTAGAAAAAGGGGCAACCTTTAGGACGATGGGCAACATTTAGGACAAGGGACAACATTTAGAACAAGGGGCAACATTTAGAACAAGGGGCAACATTTAGAACAAGGGGCAACATTTAGAAAAAGGGGCAACATGTAGAACAAGGGGCAACATTTAGGACAAGGGGCAACATTTAGGACAAGGGGCAACATTTAGGACAAGGGATAACATTTAGGGCGAGGGGCAAAATTTAGGACGATGGACAAAATTTAGGGCGATGGACAACATTTAGGACGATGGAAAACATTTAGGGCGAGGGACAAGACATAACATGAAAAACAACACATAGGGCGAGGGACAACACATATGATTTGTGCACCGGAACTTAGGTGGACGTCCAATTGGTGATGTTTACAACACATATGGTCAGGAACAACACATATGCCTCTGTGCAGCGGAACGTATGCGTACGCCAAACTGCTGATGTTTACAGAGCAATCAAAACGGACGTCAGAAATGGCAGCCGACATCATCGATCTGTGGTGTCCCAGCTTTCCTCGTGTTTTAAATAAACAATTTCGTCTTGCCGTTTCTCTTATTTCTTGCTGACCTCGAGGCAAGTTTCAGATCGAACTTGGTTCAGTAATTCCCTTAGCCAAGACTTTGAGGTCATCGAATACCTTTACGCGGCGTTGATGTGTTGCACTCTGCTGGTGATTTTTGTTGGTTTGGGAAACTTCTTGTGCCACGAAACATCCGTTTTAAAGTCTCTCTCTCTCTCTCTCTCCCACTCTCTATCAAAATGTATTCCTATAAACCTTTCATATGTTTATTATTTGAGGTTATTTGCGAAGAGTGGGGGGGGGGGGGGGGGGTCCGCGCCCGGGGCCGTCTTTTTCTTTTTTCTCTCTCTCTCTCTCTCTCCCACTCTCTATCAAAATGTGTTCCTATAAACCTTTCATATGTTTATTATTTGAGGTTATTTGCGAAGAGGGGGGGGGGGGGCGGTCCGCTACCGGCGACATCTTTTTCTTTTAATATGGAGGGTTGGCATTTTCGGCCAAATCCAGTGTGTTTATAGTGGAAGGGTGGCAGCAGAATTCTCGGCCTGCCCCAGGCGGTACCAACCCTAGAAACGCCACTGACTTTTCACCTGACATATTCTACTCATCAATAAGTTTATACATTTTTGTATACATAAGTATTGCACAAAAATGAAGGCATCCGTTAAGTGCTACTTTATTAAGTAGGGGTGTAACGGGTCAAGAATTTGAGACCCACTGCAACGATGGTTGGGGCCATGTGGAGTTATATAGTTAAATCCGTTAAGTGCCACTTTAATTGGTAGGGGTGTAACGGGTCAGGAATTTGAAACCCCCTGTGACGATGGTTGGGGCCATGTGGAGTTATGTAGTTAAATATACAAACCAATTATAATTGTTGCATCTTTAGTCGTTTTAAAAAAAAATCTGAAGGGACAGCATGCTTAGCATCACGTGCTCCATTTAAACTTTCTGTCTATTAAAAAGTAAAAAAAAAGTGTAACACCTTAATTCATACATTGTTGTAAGCGACACCTACGTCTTGCTTCCTACACTAGACAAAGCTATGTTTATGTTTCCTACACCAGACAAAGCTATGAGAATGTTTCCTTCACTAAACAAAGCTATGAAAATGTTTCCTTCACTAGACAAAGCTATGGGTATCTTTCCTACACTAAACAAAGTTATGGGTGTGTTTCATACACTGAACAAGGCTGTGGGTATAAGTCGAATTAAAATGAAAGTTTATTGACATGGGAAAGCTTATCTAACTCCACAGCTTGCCGCTGCTAAATCAATCTCAATTATCGCGTCCATTCTTGTTTTTTTACCACCGCCCCAACAAACAGACCCACAAACAAAAACACACGCACACACTGGGGACTATTATAATAATTATTCTTAGTTCAATTTCCCCTACCCCAATGCAATGTGAGCCCTTTAGTGCGTGGCCCGTGCGAGACTTGGGTCCCCAGTCGTGGTTTGGGGATGTCCGGTCACTTGAGACATTTCAATATTGATTGGTTCGATCACAAGTGGAGATAACACAGCTTTTGACGGGCTTTGGGGATTTCCTTCAGTCAATTATGTCTCAATACTCAATGTGACTAAAACCTGGCAGACGTGTTCTATCCACGCGAAACACACTGCTTTCTAGTGTAAAAAAATCTACAACAAAATAAATCGCCCCGCTTCTATGCACGAAATAATTATTTAAACTTTCCATAATTGCATTATTTCACCATTGCATGTTATTATTGTGGAAAATATCTAGCACGTTTCTTTATTATTTTTTTTACTTGATTCTTTTTGTTATATGCATTTTTTTATCATTGGTGGATACGTGAAATCTTAAACTTTAACCTTTAACTTTCAAATGATCTTTCTCACAACTGTTCGTATGGATGCATTTCTAATTCTTTCTGTTACTTGTTGCATTGCGCGTCTGACAATGTGGCGATCTTCCATCTATAAAACACACTTATTAGGTATCAGTGGCGTAGCTATGGTGGTGCGGGGGTGTGTGGACCGCACCGGGTGTCACCATATCAGGGGGTGACACCCAATTGAAAAATTGCATATTTACAGTTTACAGAGCACTCACTGATAGGTCAAACCGATTTTTATAAAAAGTATAACCAATCACACAGAAATTGTTCACCGATTTGTAACTAATCCCATGGCGGGCTTTATTAAAAGTTCAAGGTTGATGCGTCAGAAATGCGGTGACCCTATAATTAGGTCAGAAAAATACTGTTTAAAAAATACTTTTTATCCATTTAAAGGGTTAACCAGTGACGTGGCTAGGGGTGTGCGGACCACAGGGGGTGACACCAAATTGAAAAAATGAATATTTACAGACCACACATCGCACGGTCTAACGGAATTTCGTAAACTTTCCATACGTGTAACTAATCCCAATGATGCGCCAGAAACCTATTTGGCAATTATTCCAAACGCCGCCGATTGAAGTGTTCGGTAACTTCCATCAATGACAGGAAGCTATATTTATCTCAATTCTGAGAAACAAAGTTTTCCACTGAAACCAAATATGATATGGCCGGGCGGCCGGACGATTCTAAGTGAATGAATCGAAATTAAAAACATTAAAATGAATTTTTACCCATTTTTAGGGTCAACAAAATAATATTTTACAAAATTGTCAAATAATTTTTACTAATTAATATAGATTTATTAATATAGATTTATTTATTTAAATTTGTTTCAAAATGTTTTTGGAAAGCAAAATATATCGAAACCCAGAAATACTCAAAAATAAATATTTTTGCCTAATGGGCAATGGGTAACTAGCACCACCTCTTAACATTAGAGCACGATTGTTATACAGCACAAGGTCTTTTACTTGCTGTCAGTGATTTCACGTTTATCTGCTACCTTTACCTTTGGGATGATCTACTTGAGGAAGTTAATCTTACACAGAAGTATCTGCAGACTAAAGGCTTTACTCTTGACAATGAGGCGTCAAGATTGTTTCTGCGCGAGAAGCGCTTTCTCTTTGTGGAACATGCTATTGAAAATGTACTTTTTAAAATCAGACCCAAATGGAATTTCGGTAAAGAGAACACAAAGGTGTAAGAAGAGAATGAAAGGAGAGCAATTAATAGATTCTGGACTCTCTATGCGAGAAGCAAATAGAAGGGAGATGCGGGTGTGCATTGCTCGCTTTCATTCTGAACTCCAGATCAGATCATCAGTGATCAAGGAAGCAGCAGATATGTTTGGGGCTGTTCAACTCAAGAGTTTACTAATCAGTGATCAGCAAGTGAAAATGAGTTATTGGTGTCCGTTCCAAAAGTAACCCCTTTCTATGATGAGTTATCAGAGGATGAACTTTTAAAAGAAATATCTAAGCTTAGAAGAAACTAAAGGCAGCTGATATTGAATTTCACAAATTCAAGGACTGGTCGGCATTTGATGTTTTGAAATTCATAGCTGAATGGGAATTCCTAGAATCTCTTCCAATACTCTCACTATTTACAATCCACTATGGCAGGGGTCGGGAACCTATGGCTCGCGAGCCAGATGTGGTTCTATTGATGGCTGCATCTGGCTCGCAGACAAATGTTCTATTATAAAAACAAAAGTCGCATTAATGATAAGAAATACGCATTATTGATTAGCAACAGCATAACAATGTTATTAAAAAGAATTAAGAGGAATAATTGTTGCATTTTTAGTGCTGAGATTACACAAAATGCATACATTTACTTGAATTTTTAGTTTTAAATACAATGTATGGCTCTCACAGAATTACTTTTCAAAATATTTGGCGTCCATGGCTCTCTCAGACAAAAAGGTTCCCGACCCCTGCACTATGGGATAGTCAAGGCGTTCTGATTTGGCTCTTATACTATCAGTTAAAAGTGATACGGTGAAGGATATTGAATTTGATCAAGTGATTGACAGATTTGCAACTTTGAAGACAAAGAAAGGGAAATTTTTAATAAAGTAAATTTAATATAAAAATAACTATAATTTCACGTTGTTACTTCTTCTTCTTCTATATTTTGAGGACCCACGATCGATGTATTGATCATTCTGGCTCCTATAAATTTTTAAATACAGTTCTCAGTTCTTAAATACAATTACCTCCTGACATTTAATTAATTTTTTGTTTTTTCTTGTAATTGTAATACTGTGGATATATTTTAACAATAACAAATTCATCTTGGAAGTCGGGGGAAGGGGGGGGGGGATGACACCATGAGTTTACCGCACCGGGTGACACCGACCCTAGCTACGCCATTGTTAGGTATGTCTACTCTCATGCACCAGGAGGATGGGAAAGGTTCAAGCAAGGTTTTGATTCATTCCTTTCCAGCGTCGTTTTAACGATCGCCTCTCTACAACTATAAGTAAACATAATAGGCCTATACCACGGGTTCTTAAACTAAGTGCTCTAAAAATTCACTTAAAATGTTTATATACCTTAACGCTTTCTATGTGAAAATCATATTAATTTTTTCAACCGTTAATTAAGAAAAAAAAAAA
>CAXITT010000456.1:75157-99148 GCA_964033795.1 Lymnaea stagnalis | reverse complement strand
CCCCCTGCCCCCGCTCGCTACGCCTCTGGATAGAGCTGCTTTGCGAGATCTAAAATATTTTTTTTAATGTCACTGACTAAATCTCACACCTCTAGTTTTCTCTCTTCACAATCCCCGCGGTTCAGACGAACACACGCTTGCTAGCAGTAGCAGTCCAATGAGGTGGTGAGTGAAGTTGTTGCCAGGCGACTAGCCTAAAGATTGCTGCTGACACAGCTAGCTGGTTCACTGTGACACGCAATGTAACTCTAAGACAATCACCACCATCAATAGGATGCGTTGCGGTGATATTTTTATATCTTTTGAAACTCCCACCTTTCCTACCCCCCCCCCCAACCCGTGTTTCTGGTATGCCACCAATCTCTTTAATCAACATCCGCCACCTCCCCTTTCAGTGCGTATATAATATAATGAAGGACGGTCCCAACTATTAAAAAAATATACAAAAACCCATCGTTTTTCTGGGTCCATTCAATGCGGGGCCATAAGGGCTAAAGCTTCCACAAGCGAAAATGTTTAATTTTTTTTTTTAAATCGGACAAAATTACACAAATATTTTTTCACCGGGTCTCTGAAAATCGTAGTTTTGGGGGGTCTCGGCGTACAATCGTAAAAGACATCTAAAAATCGTACATTGTACGCCAAAATCATAAGAGTAAACAGGTCTGGAATACTTTATGTTGTCTTCTATTTTAAAATGGATAACTTCCAATAAGGGTACTAAAAATAATATTGTCTTTTCAATTACTAAAGAAACAAGATTTTATATTGGAAAAGGAATGAAAAAATAGTTTAATGGATGTTCAGCCTCAGAGGTCTGCTTATACTGCTAAATTTTTCTCATAATTTCAAAGGGTAAAGAGTAATAAAGGTTGCAAAACATAAAAAGGCGATACCTGTATTTCAAAAGCCCATTTGGGAAAAAAGAAAAATGATCATTACCAACTTCACTTGTTCCTGAGATAACATCGCCAGCCAATCTTACGTAAGATGTGTAGTGCCCTCCTATCAATAGACCATGATGGTTGGCTACACCATAGAGGTCATAAATTGGGGGCGGCTCATTGGGTTTTAGACCATGGCAAAAGGGGCTCATGTCCAGGCCTCTGTTGTAAAACAATAAAAGTGTGGTTCATTCATTATCATCGAGATAAATCCAATTTATATTGTGTTTTTAAGTTAGGGAAGTGTCTACCGGGTAATGACAAATATTATTGCATATAGCTTGTATATAACACTATGCTCTTTAAGATTACAGATAAAGTGAATGAAGATTATATTAATTAACATAAAAGTTTTAACTACTAGGCTGGAGTCTACTAAACTTTTTTTTTAAAAGGAAGGTTTGGTTTAAATCATCTCATAAATAATTTATTAAAGAAAAGAGTGATGCTTTTCTTGTTTTCAACAACTTTTTTTTTTGGCGACCTAGTATTTTGCTTTGTATAAGTAAGCCTGTTTATCCAACAACATTGTTATGGTCATTGGGTGTTTATTGAGCTTTGAACACCTACACGCTTGTTATAAGCATCAATGACAGAGCCATCCCATTTATAAAACAACAATTTTTAAAATATGAAATAAACTCAACCAGTTTGTACAAAAGACCTTACCTAGTTGGGAAATCTATGTGCTTTTTTATCTTTGACCGCATGAGGAAGTTTTGGAATGAGAATCTTTTCAGTTGTATAACCAAGGTGTGTGGGAGTTTCCATATGGCCATTTGTTTAGAGGCTTCTACATGCTTTTTGCATGAAGGGCAATACCTTTAGAAATTATTTGTACACAGATTAAGCTTTTGTACATAAAAAACACAGTAGGACATATAGATAATAAAAATGGAAAAAGGCAATTTGAAATAAAACTGTAAAATATTTGGAATCATTAATTAATTAATTTGCTTTTTTTGCAAAGAGTAGACATTTCTAGTTGTTCAATTTTGAACATAAAGGAAAAGTTTAAAAAAAATATATTAAGTTGGTTAAGTCACCCACTTACTCAAAGATTTTCATGTAAAAAAAAATTGTTTCAATTTTTAAATGACACTATACATGCCAAACAATTTGATACACTCCCAGAATTCCTGTGCAAAACCGAAAAACCAAAGTTGTTATTAATTTTTAAATCAGTTATTTCAATTTAGATACAATCTTTTCCCCACTTTTTATAAAAGCTGGATAGGTTATTAATCCCAAAGAATTTGAGACCGTTTCACGCTGTAAAATTGATGGGATTATGTTTTACAATCAGATTATATTTATATTCTTTAATTATCCAAGTCTAACTTTCTTTATTAAGTAAATACAGTAATAAAGCTTCTAGCTGGATAAAATATTAAAAAGAACATAAATGACATTCAATAACTCACTGCCCCATTGGGTATTTTTTAAGATACTAAATTGACCAAAGGTCGCTTTGAATGGACCAATAAGCTTTAAGCTAAATTTTGAACAATACTGATTTGAAAGTAAGGGTTAAAAAAGTTTCCATTGAGGCAAGCACTATATTTTATAATAACTTGGAAAAACAAGATAAAAAATTTGTGTACAGAACACAGAAATTGTTACAACCATGGACAAAATACATGAAAAATGTATAGACTGTTTTGTATTAAAGACAGACAGAGCTATTCTTCAAGTATTATTTTTATACATTTAAATTTAAACAAGTAGATCTATTCCAGGTTTAAGGAAAAAAAACACACACCGAATTTTGTTAAAGCTTCTAAAGAATAAAACATTACTTGTTAGGAAGGTGGTTATAAAATGCAGCCTCAATGTTTAAATAAATATCAGTTGATTTTAGTCCCAACGAAAATAAGGTATTAATGAAAAGTTAAAACCATATGGAAAAGAGAGAGGATCCCATAAAATTTGATTGACCCATAAGGATGGCCCCTAACGATATTATGTATGGTAACTTGCCATGCTTCCTCTGGGTTTAAGATCTCTGGCTCTGTGAACAACTCCAGGCATTGCTTTAAAGAAGGCTTGTTGATTCCACCTGAAGACATGAAACAATGTTACTATGACTTTCAAACAGCAGGGCTTCTAAACTTGACATAAAAACATCCACAGATCATGTAGCGGAAGCAAATCATTTTTGATCAGGTTATCTTTTGTAGAGATTACTATACATCTGCAGAAGCTTTTTATAAAGGGTTAATTTTTAATCTTGAAAATTTAGTTCTTATTCTTTGTTAAAATTGTTTACCAAGGTTTTTAAAATTATATTTATATGAAGAATTAAATTTAAGAAAAAAACATTTCTAAAAAAATTCCATATAATCAAGTTATTATACTTATTATCCTTTCCTCCAATCAACAAAAAGTAAAAATTTAGCTGTTCATCTTAAACCCCTTTACCATAACATCAGTTTTGCTAATCATCCTTTTATTTTTCCCTCGTTGGCAAGAATTTTCAAATGTTGTACCCACCCAAGTATGCCATGTAGTTTCAGCTATGCTTGTAAACAGATGAAATGGTGCATTTAACTCTTTCGCTGCGGAACAAAGCACACGGCGTTCATCCACCAGTCTCAAAAGCACTGACCAATGCGCTCTGCGTCGTTTTAATATCATGTTTGTTTCTTTGCTATTTCTCAGTTAAACTTTTTAAGAGCCTTTTTTTTAAAAATAAGACTTTTGCAATATAAGAGTGGTACTTCATTGTTAGTAAGCGAAACCAAGGTTTATTTGTTGTGATTTGAAGCATAATTTCAATGATTTTCTTTGCTTTTTTTCTATTGTTGCTGTGGCTACTCTAGGCCCTAGTAGGTGAGTAAGTTTCCTAGACGATTAACAGCTCAAAAATCTTTGGAATTGTTTTAACTATTTCTTTTGACAGTGAAGATGATTTATATTTAGAAACATCGCATGATTCCGAAAGTAGTTTTAGAGGATTTGAGTTATAGAAGTGAAGATGAGGTATGCGTACATCAGGGTTTGGGGAACAAATGGTTTAGCATATAATGTTTTCACTCTTTTTGGCTCTTGGAAAAAAACAAACATTTTTTCTATAAAAAAATTCTGCAATGAAAGAGTTAAAATATGTGCTGAGGGTTAAGTATCAGTGTGGACTACTTACTTGCGGCCATATTATTTAAGTTATCAACCTCTTCAGCTTCCTAAAAAAAATATAAAAGGAAGGAATACTTATATTTTCTTTCTTTTTTTTTTAAATTTTGATAAATTTTTACATTTTGCTATTTTAAAAATTAATGTATGTAATCTCACAAAAAAATAAACTTAACATTTAGCAAAGTACTCACCAATTCTTTCGACTGAACCAAAACATATGATGGCTGCTTTGAATTGTTGCGCCAGTCCATTGATAAAATTTTACTTTTAGATAAATCAATAGGCTGATCCCCTGTTTTCATAAACCAGATTATAGTTAGGCAAGATAACATGTTTGTACAGAGCTCGGAGTTGTTTCTAAATAAATAGATAATGTCATAGGCATTATATGGCAATGTTTGTTTGAAAAATTCTATCCCTTCACTATCCACCACCAACCTTTGTCTTCAAATCTCTCAGCCTCCTTGATGCCAAGCCCTTCTGGATTGACAGGTTTGATGTAGAAAGTGGGTGTTGTCCTGTCTCTGTCCATCTCTGCCACCTGTACTCCCATTACATGGGACATAGGCACCACTTTCTCTGATGACTAAAAAGAAATTGATCCTCTTAAAAAAAAACACCATTTATATCACTCTGATTTATAAACCCGGTATATGCAAATAAAACATACAAGTGACAGAAAAATGTCACATTTTGATTCAGTGACATGAGTGCTGTAATAATGGGAGAATCCAATATTCAGTAAACCTTTATGAAGTTAGTTAAATTATTTCTTTAGTTGTAATTTATCCCCTTTGTTTATAATCATAGTTATTGCCCAGAACGCAATAGAAAATTACAGGAAGCTTGTTTTACTAAATTATAACTGTAGTCAGATCAACCTTATTTGCATTTAAATGTAAAATTTACATCTATATTTAGCATATGTTTATTGAGCAGAACGTTTGTGTCAAAACTGTATTTGAAGGGACTTACAACATTCCTAAGTGCATTTAAATTTACCATGCAACATCAATTAATTCAATAAATACCCAATTTGAAATTCTCTATGTGTCTATTTTTCTTTTTTCACTTTCTTAAATCAAGGGAAAAAGAGGTTCTAATTTATATTTACTGCTTGAGAATTAAAATTGATGATACTCCACTAGATGTAACCTAACCCTAACCCTAACCTAACCAGGAACTGTTAAATTTACCTTAGACTGGATTGATTCATATCCACTATCCATACTTGAGCGGCACAAGTTGTCAGTATCCTCCGCCACCTGTGTGTCAGATCCTGGAGATTAGAGAAGATAATATGAGTGAGGCTTGGATTTTTTTTTTCTTAAAGGACTGTGAGAGTAATCATTCAAAAATTTTCCAGCGATCAAAAATAAGAACCTATCACCACTGTGAATAAATTAATGTATAGAAAAATCTACAGAAGAATATTTTTTTTTTGTAATGTCAACTCTACATAGTCAATTTTGAGGCAAATTACAATTGTTTGCAAAAAAATGGAAAAACAAGCCACTGCAACTTTACCAACCATTTATGTTTGGAGAGATACCCTCACATGATTCATCTCCACCCTCCAGCTGTGTTTGAGGATCTGATTGGTCCCCTGTCAGTGTGCAGGTGCTGCTTGCAGATGACAGGCTGTCAAGGCTGTTCAAGCTTGAACATGACTGGCTGAGTGAGCTATTGAGATTAGACACTGGGGCAGAACTGGAGCTTTTGGTACAGCCTTCTGATTTGACCGGTGGTTGAAAGATGTCCACTGAATATCTGAAACAAGAAACCATGGTAAACAGTTATCACTATCTTATTAGTAAAAGTAATCTATTTAAATACAATCTGAGTTAAACATGATTATAAGAAACAACATGTTCAATGCTTAGATCTAATTAGGCTGTAGTGAACAAAGGGCAGTTTTTTGTTTTAAATTTGAAAAATTAAGTAAAAATTAACTGTAAATATTTTTTTCAGATACCCTAGTGAATGAACATAATAATTAGAGGCATAGAACTGAGACCATGGCCATATTTTACCATGACCGCATATTCAAAAACTTCATTCAATTCTTAAGTTTATTAGTCATGTAACTCAAGAACATGAAGTAATTAAGAGGTTAGGACTTTCAGGTGAGACCAAAAACTATAAAATGAACAAATAATGACCTTGAAAATCCTTCCATGTGTTTGATCAGATTTCCATATGTGACCCTGGACGCAGGTAATGAAAGAATAAATGGACATCCTATCGGGTCAGGGGATACGTTACACTGAGACTTGTGAATAGTCCAATGGCTCCTCTGACAGTTTCTGAGGGGAAAAAAAGTAATTCAAACAGGAAAATTATTTCCAAAAAAAAAAATCTTAGCGAGGCACCAAGAATTTCACATACTGATGGGAAAAATAAACTGATGTCATTTTATGTCAATACAGCTTTTTTCTTCCACGTTTTACAATAACTCTCCTATCAAACTATATTTAGTCGTCAGAACACACAGCTAAATAATACAATTATAAAATAAGAACAATTTTACAAATGTATAAAAGTTACTCCATACATTTTGTAACTTTGTTAAATTGTTTTGTGCATATTAAATGGTATAATAGGAAAAGCATTGACTTACTGGTCACAGTAACCAACTTTGTAGCATTTTGTGCATCTCTTCAAACTATTTCCATCTGAACAATTCTTGTGACAAAATGCACATCGACTTGGAAAGTCTGATGGAAACATAGTTCTCTGTGAAATAAGACAATGTTACAGCGTCCTAAAAACTTGATAAGAGATGTGCACCGTAACAATTTGTAGCATAATCTGTAGTTGTGAATTGATTTTTATATTATTTATAAAACGAAGTGATAGTTCTCTAGTGAATAATATTAGAAATAGTGATATTAATTTCTTGTGATCAATATAAGAACAGCAAGCTGCATTACTTATTATTATCGAAAGAAATATTGATGAATTTATTGACTAAATTTTCATGAAATATTCTAGTAGATTTTTTTATGGATGACTGTTATTTTACTTAATAATGCTTTCTTTGTTTGTAGTTGTGTAATACCACATACTACTTACCTGCATTACAGGTATCTCAACAACATCTTCTCCTGCCACCTCTTCTGACAAAATTTCACAACTGAAGATACAAACAAATAGGAATGTTGCTATATTTAATGCAATAAAGAATCATTTTATATCAAAATTGAATGTAGATATAAATATGAATTTTTTAAAGCTATAATAAGTACTGAAAATATCTAAATAATTCATGACTGATAATTTCCCTCATTTTATAACAGGTATCATTATAATCAAAAGTGTAAAGGACCCAAAATAACTAATGCAAAAATATATGCTTACGCAATAATGACGTCCTTCTGATCGATATTAGCCAAACTTGATCCTTTAGGAAAAGATTTGCGAATGAGACCTTTGTAGGCTTCAAATACTCTGATCTGAAAGAAAAATGTAATCAACGAATTATATATATGAACATGTGTGGAAATAAAAAAAAAAAAAGGGTTACACCACTAAAATAACACTTACATCACAAGGTGGCACATTTGTTCTGATTGATAACTCTTCCTTCAGTTTTTCCACAGAACTGTCTTGGTTGACTTGGATTTGATACTGAAACAAAATAAATAAAATTTTAAGTTTCACCATCTCATCCTCACATGCTTTGACACAAGTTGCAAAATTTTAATTTTATAGTGTTTAATATACTTTTTTTAAAAGCCTAACCTTTTAATGTAAATGTTCAAAATCCTAAGTGTCAAGGATATAGCACTAGTCACATCAAAATTTGACATTAAGGTTACATTTTGTTGATGTTAACATCCTTAGCCCTAAACCTTTATAATGTAGGTAGCACAACATTCAACACTATAGTAGCCCAACATGAAACACAAAAGCAGCCCAACGTTTAACACATTAACAGCTCAACCAGTATATTTACCCTGACAGGTTTCTTGTAAGATTCTTTCCACATGAATGTCACTGGTATGATCTTGCTTTTCTTGGGAAGTGGCACAGACAAGTAGAGAAAGGGATCAAATGTAATGGACACCTGTTTTGAAAAAGATGTACAACTGTCAGGGATTTTTAAAATAATTTTTTAATTTTACAAACTTTTATATGTTTTTTAAAGAAACATCTTTGGAAGTTGAAAACAAAAGATTGAACCAAAATTATAAATACGATTTAAATAATCCAGAACTTTGTTAATTGTATAGCATACAAGTGCAGTGAATCCTTTTGCCAGTGCCAGACTTACTTTGCCACAACGTGGACACACAAGTTTTGATTTGTACTGCCCTTGAAACAGATCTACCACAACTGAATCATTTCTTTGTTTGTACTGTGCCCAGGCTTCTGCCGCCACTACCTAAGTAACAATAGAAGAAGACAACAAGTTAGTAAACACAAGAGATAGCAGTAAATATTTGAAAATGTAAATTTCTTCAATCACTTCTAGTTGAAAAAAACGTTTGAATTATCTACAGGATTATGGGTAAAATGTTTCTATATTATACATTTATCTATTTAAAGCTGACATTGAATCTGTTAAATGACTACTGAAAAAAAGGTTTCATATTAACTGTTTCCATCCATTAAATAACTAATTAAATATATGTATGGTTTGCAGGTAAAATTACAGGACTGGGTTTCATAATCCCTAAAACATTAACACTCTGACACAAATGGTAGCTGTAAATCTTTTAAATTATTGATACAATTCTAGGTGTTAAAAAAAAAAATCATGGATCTCACCTCATCCGGTCTTCCATCTGAGTCAACTGTTTGAGTGTATGGCTTCTTTCTGATTCGATTCAAATCCTGAAATCAAATGCATAAAAAAAATATTTAAAAAAAAATTTAAATCATGCTAATATTACACTGGTTTATTTGACTAAAATTTCATAAATCATAATAAATTTTTAGACCAAATAGGAATAAAAAATCAAATACTAAGCGCCTGAAACATTAATCTAACATTAGTAATCAGCCAAAAATCAACATGATGAGATTAGAAGGATTTTATCATTACACAAATTAATGATGAAAGGTTTTTAAAAAAAAAAAAGTTGGTGACATAGAACACTGAATATTCAAATAAAATAAATAATATAGTTATTCTGTGAATAGATTTCTTACGGTCCTTCAGTTATTTAAATTTTTAAAATTAAAATCATTTTAATTTTTACTTTTAAGAAAAACTAATTTTGCTCTTGTAATCCATATTAACATCCTGAGTGTTACTTTAAAAGTGATAATTTTTAGCAACTACAATTTATTAATTTACACCCAAATATTCAAATAAAAATCAGAAATTTGGATAATATCTCCAGGTTATAATCATTAAGTACCAATATAATTTATTTTGAATAAAAAATAACATGGAAGAAGGATCATATTGATATTAATCATATATAGAAATGAAAAAAATAAAGTACTCAGTTCCTTTTTTTTTTAAAGCTCATCCCACAACACTTTCTCATTCCCCATTTGTTATGGGAGGTGCAGATAAAATTAAGAATAATAATATAAATAAAGCGAAACTTGCCTCATGCAAGCCATCAAGGAGAAATGCCAAAAATTCATGAGCATCATGTTGAGCATAGCCAAAGAACTGTGGATTTTTCTTGGATATAAGATCCTAGCAATAAACAAAAAAAAATGTTCAATTTAAATTGCAGTTTCTTTTATTTAAGAAAAAAAGATAATAGCAGAATAAGTTGCAGTTTTTATTCCATATCAAAATGTTGTAACTGTGAATCCCAAGAAAGTAGCTGCGCATGAATACCTTGAGTTTTCTGGGCTCCCAGCATGCTTTTTTACATGACCAAAGGGACTGCAGCAAGTGTCCAAAAGTAGCAGCCAGTTGTCCTCTCATACCCAAAGGATTATCTTCATTAATTTCGTTTAGAAATCTTCCATCTGATCAAACATTTTTTTAATAATAAATTTAAAACTATCAGTATTTTTGAAAATGATAAGATTAAAAAAGTGCACACAAAAAAGTTAACTATTGTAATACATTATGAAAATTCCTAACACGTATGCCTTCTTATTTAATATAATTCATGTCTTTTTTTAAAAAGATATAATATTAATTTTAAAATGCACCATTCACAAGTGTTTCTTTTCCATTTTATCAATTCTTTTGCTATTACTTGACCAAAAAATTATATCAAGCATAGCACATTTTTATGAATTGGCAAATCTTCAGCCTAGTTATAAGTAGGTCATCTGTGCAAAACAAATTAATATTACAATTTTTGAAATCATATTTTGGGGGTCTTGCTAAAGGGTGCCTGGGATATTTATGAGACCCAAAGTTTTCATGTGGAAAAAATTGACTTTTAATGCAGGGGGGCCTTTAAAAGTCATATGTCGGCTCTGATCCCTTGCAATAAGACTGTATGAACAATTTTAGTGTTGTACATTATCAAGAAGTTGAGAAAAGCACTGAACTGATTTAACAAATGTCATTAAACAGACAAATGATTCTTTCTCCATGGTACGAGCCTGTGCAAAATAATTTATTTCCCTTGAAATTTGGGGTAATTTGAGCTTGTAAGTTATTTGAGGATGAAGTTTCAGCAATTTTGTGAGAGTTGGAGTAAAACCTGGACAGACATTGTAGCTTGTCTACAACTTGACTTTTGATTAGTTCATTTGTTCTAATCTTACCAAGAAAATAGTCCTTGAACTCCCTTGTGTTGGCCAATACCTGCAAAACACAGTTCATAAAGCAGGTATTGCCCAAATTTACAAGTCCAGAAAAGCCAGGTGGCACAACAATTCCAGACTCAAGAGCTTGGTTACTCAACGGATGGACTTTGGCAGTAGGTTTCTGCAAAATTTCAATTGCAAATCCAATAATTAATAATTATTTGCCAACAAACCAACCAAAACCAACCATATCTATGTAAAAATAATTAAATATTTTTGGAAGTATTCATCTTTAAAAAAAAACAAAATATTATTTAAATAAATTTTGAATGTTTGCTACACACAATAAAACAAACTAAGCTTGTGGGTAGCCTTACATGATTTTGCTTGTGGGCAGCTATACGTAGTTTTTTATTATGTTTTTCCTGCTTTACCGGATATTAAAAAAATAAATAATGAAAATTAATCAGCTCTTACATTCCTGTCTTGAGCTGAATTTGTACGAATTTTCAGATTATCCCCAAAAGGTGACCCTGCTCCAATTTCAGTGCCCTCATGATTATTTGAATATCCTGGAATAGGGATGGCTTTTGATGATATCCTTTCGTTGTTGACCTCAATATCAGCCATTTCATCAAATATAACCTTTGAGGGCTTGCTGCAGTCAGAAATTTTACCTGGTGTTGTTGTAGCTGATGGTGGTGGGGTTTTAGTTATTGGCATCCAAGATTCTGACCGAGCTGCATTGTTTGCATCTATTTTCAATAAAATTACAGCAATATATATATTTAAATGAAACAAGGCATTTAACTAGCATTTATTGCATAACAAATAACTGTTGATAAAAATTTCTATTGTCAAATTTTTATAGTTAGTATTTACTAGTAACCTCTGATTATTTTAAGTGAGCATTAAATATTTAAAATCAATTAGACATTTTTTTTTTTAATTTTAAAAGTTTAATTTAAAGAAAAATAAATATATATTTCATTTAATTTTTAAAATACCTTTCTTAACCGGAGCTTCAAGAGATGACCAGATATTATTTGATTTCTTCAAGAGTCTGATTTCAATTTTAGCAGACCCAACTGAATATTTGCATTTTTCTGGATCAATTTCATGCCTGTATTAAATTCAAAGTGAAAATCAGGAAAATCGATAATGGGCATTTCATAATATAAATACTTTTTTAACAAGATTTATTTCTTCATTTTTTTAAACTTGTATTTTTATGTTTTGCAACATTTATTGGAGATGACATCTTGCTCAGCTAAGCTGCAAACATGAGTAATACTAATATACCGGTATTTATCTCTGCTGCTCTATCAAAGAGTTATGTTGAGCTTTTAAAAAGTTAAATGTTAGATTGAAACAAATATGTGAAGTTTACTTTGTGGTCACAGGCCAAGTAAAGACAGTTTCTTTTGTTGTGTCTTTGTATAACTGTAGGAATTTAGCATCACTGCAAAATAAAACATGAATGCATTGGATTAAGAAAGGAATAAATAAATAAAAGCTATAAAAGTGTTAATTAATGGGAAATTAAAATGAAAGTATGAGATGACTTTTATTTTTCATGATGAAACATTATTTTATTTTTATTATTATTTTATTTTAAAAAAAGAATTCTCCAAGATACAGAATGCACCAAATTTTGTCTATATTACCTTGTTTGAAATTTGAGAAGGAACCCCTGTTTGGTAAAGATTATTTTTACTGCATCTTTGTCCAAATCTTTGACATAAACATACAGGGTTAGTAAGCTGTCCTGCAAAAGTTAAAATTTTCATTATTGTTGAAATCAATTTTTTCCTCTTCTCTTATGAATAAAATTATGCCTTTAAAAAAAAAATTAACAATTCAGATTATATTTGATTCTTTATAAAAATTTACTATACATACCCTTTCAATGAAATCATGCTTAAGTTGTTCTAGAATGTATACTGGCTCTGAAGTGAATAATAATTTGATAAAACATCATAGCATAGCAAATATATAAGGGGCAGTTAATTAATAATGAGCTGTAATGAAAAAAATCAAACTAAGTTAAAATGAAACCCCATTCTGTAAAATGTTATTTCAATGAAGTTGGCACTAAATGTAGAATTATAACTTTTTTTTAAAAAAGTCCAGAGCAAAAAATTGCAAACATTTGTATAAACCTTAGAGAGTACACTTTAGCATAGCTATTTTAATTTTGTTTAATTCCAATAATGTCATTTGCTCTAAAACTAGTTCCTTTTTGGATTTTTTTCCTCCAAACCAGGGGTCACCAAACTAAGACCAATGGGTCGGATCAAGCCAGTGATGTCAGCTCATCAGCACCGCAGACGGTACTTGAATTTGCTTTAAAACATACCAAACACAAGACTTGATACAATTTAAATATTATCTTTAGAATACTAGGAGATCTTCACACGTGCGAATATGTCATTGCTGCTATGCGCCTTAAATTAACCTTAGTAATTTTAAATTATTATGTCTAAAATTTTCTTCTTTATTACAGACCAGTTTACCCTCAAACTCTATAAAAGTTTACCCTCAAACTCTATAAAATCGTACAATATTGTCTCAAAATCGTAAAATACAGTATCTTTTTTAGTAAATAAATAAACATACAGTATATATAAGGTATACAATAACTACTGGCATCACAGTGCCTATTGGCATTGTTAAGCTGGCATCAAAAAGATTAACTTCTTAAGTAGATGACCGAAATGTATATTGCAATCTGCTGTCACTTTGTTTTGCAAACGCGTATTTGCTATATATAATAATTTACATTGTTGGACGTACAGATCACAATCTGTCACTGTTAAAAATAAAGGTACTGGTGAACTTTAACATGATTCAAATTCAAAGTGAGATCAGAATAAAACAAGATGTATTTAAAGAAGAATTAATTAACAAATAATGATCTCATTTAAAAAACCTATCAAGTAACTTGCAATTTATTTTTTAGGAAAAGCTGATTTAAAAAAAAAGAATCATTATCCATTAAGCCTTTTTCCCGCTAATTTATCATAGTCTAATAACTACCACAAACTGTCAATGAGTGAAAGGAAGATGAGTGGTGGAAACATATAGGGGCATGGGCGCCCGCAGGGGGGGCACTTCCCTCCCCCCCCCCCTGGATTGATTGGATAAAAAAATTTTTAGACAAAAATTTATTAAAGTAAAGAGAAAATAAAGCGAAGGTAACTAAGCTGATGTCCTGTCCGTTCGTTCACCATACAAATTGAGGGAAAGGAAGAGGAGGGGGGGAAACAAATAGGGGCATGGGCGCCCGCGGGGGGGGCACTTCCCCCCCCCCCCCCCCCTGGATTGATTGGATAAAAAAATTTTTAGACAAAAATTTATTAAAGTAAAGAGAAAATAAAGCGAAGGTAACTAAGCTGATGTCCTGTCCGTTCGTTCACCATACAAATACGCTACAGTAAATTAAAACTATATTAAAACATTACTAAAATTTTTTAGCCCCCACCCCTGGAAAGTTAATCGATTTTTTTTGCCCCTCCCCTAGAAAGTTTTCTGCGGGCGCCCATGTATAGGGGTATTAAAAATCGTACTCGCAGCTGTCCGCCAAATGAAAAAATTATGTCATACAGCACAGAAGAAAACAAAAGCAAGGATTGACTAAAACTGTCACTCAGGCAATTATGCTAATAAAACTGTTGACGTGTCTAGCAAGTTAATTATCAAAACACACAAAGCAACAATCTTACCATAACCACTATCAATAAAAAAAATGGGGTGGTGTTAATTTTATGACTTAAATATTTAGACCCCTCTCCCCCAGCACACATGTACACAAAATCCCTGAAATCAAAATGAATATTTTGGTTGTCTTTGTTTTTTGTCCATTGCACGCCAACCACCCAATGTTTTACATGGAACAATAAACTTAGTTTTTTGTCTTTTTTCCCCAGAGCTTTCGTTTTGGCTTGCAAGTATTGTACAGAATGATTATGAGGCAAACACTTATTATTTTGTCAGTTATCCGGCCACTGTGAAAAAGTTTGGTGACCCCTGCTCTAACGTTAGCCTTTAAAACAAAAGTATATTTCTTTAAAAAAAAACAACGAAAAAGAAATCATTATGATTAATTAATCTACCAACTTTAATATAGCTACATGGGTAAAAAAAAATAAAAAAAGAAGCTTATTTCTGAATACAAGTAAACAAAAATAATTTTTTTTAAAGAAATGATGAATTACCTTCTTCCTTTTTAACTAAATCGAGATTAAATTCATCTGTTGTTCTTTGAATGGCTTCCTTATTGACCTCTCCGACCGCATCTTCTGCTAAGGATCCGTCCACATCCATGGGCTTGTTTAAGCAACCATCCGCTGCTTCTTTGGAAACAGTTTTTTTCTAAGTTAAATACAAAGGATAAATATGTGAACAAAATTGAGCTTCTTTACTATACCGATGCTGGGGTTGGTTAATAACATATGTAAAACAAAACTCGGTGTTACCTCTAAAGTAGGCCACAACAATTCTTGATTTTGTTTGACAACTAACAAGATAATTCTGTCTTTCTTCAACTGAACCCTGCTTCTATCTTTTATTATATCATCATAGAATTCAATAACTTGTCTCTGGTTTCCTGTAAAAAAACAAATAATCACCTGTTGACTTTTGAGATATAAGTTAAGGGCTTTGACATTGCACTAATTAAATGTTTTCTGTATTAGAGTGAACTTAAATATGTTAAATAATTTCAATTTTAAATATTGAACAAGAAACATCAGTTAATTTAATCATAATTTAATAATTTACAGTCAATCATTTAAAATGTGAGACTAAAATGGAAAAGAGCTATTTCAATAGCTCATTGGAAATTTTATTCATTACGTAATAAATATAAACTCTTTAATATTTATTTTAGACACTGTAGTACCTGGAATAGCTATATTCACTGAGTTGTTAGTAAAAGTAATGTCAAAGGCTTGTGTCGGTCGAGTATCTATTGCAGTCCCAGTATGTACAGTAACAATAACATTACATGATGTCTGCTCCCATGTAAGTTTAAACTTACTTCCATCTGAAAAGTTTACAATTTAAAACATGGTCATTAAGAAAAAAAAAATATGTTTTGAGAGGACTATTTAACAAGTTTTACATTTATCACAGACATAGGTACTCAACTTTCATGATAAAATTAATGGTTGATACAATTAAACAAAATATCATGACATGATGACTTCACAATAAAGCACATGCAGTGTGAGCAAATTGGCTTTCAAATTTCTATATAAATATAAGGAGTACACTTAATTTTTTTAAAAGGTAGCCAATTATATAGTATATGAACTTTAAATTTAAATACATTTAAACACATAACAAAATAATTAAGGTATACCAGTGACAAGGTACTTAATCATTGCATAAGAATTTGCCAATGCCAATTGAAACATTACTGGTGATGACTGCTAATCTAAAATATAAATTGTAGGTAATGTATCTTGAAAAAGTCATTACAAAAAAATCACTCCCTCCTTTTAATATGTCTTGTAATATAATATTACTTTGATGTGTCATTCTTTATATATTTAAAAATGTGGACTCTAATTAAATAAGCTTGGCTGGGGCAGAAATTGATATTTCAGATTTTAATACATCATTTATAATATAAACTAATAGTACTCAAATACTGTAGTCTGTAGGCCTATGTACCCAAATTCTTAAATTCCCACAAGCAATCCTAGTCCCCACCCCCAAGCATTATTATTATTAACCTCCATGATATCTTCTGACTTTATCTATTGAAATTATACTAGTAACTATGCCTCCTATGACTATACTATCGGTAAATGGTCACTGAAAATGCCACTATTTTATCAGTGGCCGCGATCTTGGTTGACACGTCACGTGAAGTCATCTATCCCTATGCCTAACCTGAGCCCTAAATCGATCCCTATGCCTAACCTGAACCTAAAATCGATTCCTATGCCTACCTGAACCCTAAATCGATCCCTAAAATAATTTAGTAAAAATAAACAAAGGGAAGTCACTCCTTGGAAAATAAGTAGTGGCATCTCGAATAATCATTAGCCATTAATTTAATTGCTTCCTTTGACTTCAGTCCTATCCTAGTCATTTATTTACATTACATAGTACAATTCAATTTAAGTCCGATAAGATATAGTCATGCTGTAAGTGTAGCCTGCCTTCCATTCTGATTCTCATTGAATGAGTTTACGAACTGAAACATACATATAATTGTAAAGTAAAGAAATTAAAGTTAAGTAAAGACATATTCAAATAAAAAGTAAACTTAAAACAGAAAAACTAAGACTAAACTCATGCCTTTTTCATTTTCTGTATGTTGCATCTTTTTGCTCAATTTTGCTGATGTGCATCAAATAACATTGCTGGTAATAAAATCTAATATATCTTGATTGAGATTGGTAGCACTAAAATTATTATCTTTTTGGTCACATTGTCATTGTGATTGTCTTTGACTTCATTGACTCGCTTTTACTTTTACTTTCGATGTGCATTTTGTGCAGGTCGGTAGGAGGGACGCAAAATAAGGCACAAAGAGATTATATTGTTCATCTAAGCTAATGTCATTGTCGGCCATAAGCGAACTTAATAGAGGACACTTATACAAAGTGTGTTTTCTTTGACACTTTTATATTTTTATGCGTGGGTTTGACACCGAGTATCACGTTTACAATGATATGTCATAGAAATTACCACTGTTTCACATTCAGTTTCAGCCATTCATGAAAGGCCACAAAATATTGTCACGGTCAGTTTTAGGTAGCCAATCACACACGTTCTTATTTTAACCATCGAACACTTGGGCCAATTGGGTATATGGTAACTAATGAGACGCAATAGAGTAATAAAAAGTAAAAGCAGTGAAAAATGAGATGGATCAATTATTATTAACACAAAAAGCTTGTTTTAAAGGATTAGAAAATGATAGTCAGAGTATACCTTGTTTATTTAATTTTAAGAATATTTTTTGTACCATGATCATGATATATTGCTATTAGATTCCCAATTAATCAATTAAAGAAATTGAAAAAAATGTACAAATAATTATTTTGTTGCTTCCCTTTGACGTGACCTTTGAACTTATATTGATGCCAGCTATCCATTTGAAGACAGTAAAAATAATAAAAAGGACAGTTTAAGTAAATATTTTGTAAAATTCATGAAAATTTATAAATGTATCATTTTAAATGATGTAATATAAATTAAATATGAAATTTAAATATTCAAACAGACTTAAAAACGTAACCTAAATTTTTCATAAAGGCTAATCTAATGTACTTGCTATTAATGATTAAGTAATAAATTATTTTATAAGATTTATATTTAAAATAATATTAAAATAATAAAAAGGACAGTAAACTTAAAACAAGAGAATACTTTAACTTGCTTTCAATTTATAAAACATATTTCATTCATAAAAAAAAAAAAAATTTGCTTTGAAGACTGTTAGCTTATCTGGCTAGCCACGGGCATATCAAAACTGCGTTCAAAGCAAAGGTATTACCAGATAACCAGTGATTCGCTAGTGTTGTATTACAATTGTTTTATTAGTCATTTTGTATTTGATTCTTCGAATTTAACGCTACAATGGGAGAGCCTAGAAACGTTATTATTGCGATGGATGAGAGTCATCACTCAGATGATTGTTTTCAATGTGAGTAAACAAATAGACCTAAAACTATTAAATTATTAGTCTTAGTAATAGTACACTAATCACTAATGACTAAAAAAAGTTAATAATAATAATAATGGCTTGTTTACTAAAAGTTGACTATACTTAAATTGACTTAATGATAATGCTTAGGCTTAGTACTATAATAATATAAATAATAAAGTTATGTCAGCCTACTTAGTAGGCTACTTAATTACACTATAGAATAGTAGTACAGAACTGGACTGATTTAGTTTCATTTAGTTTTTAGATTAACTAATTTACCCTAGCACTGTCACTGTGTGTGACTATTCACATGTGACAATGTATGTCACAAAACTCAGTATGTCTAATTTATACTATATACTATACAATACACACAATTCACCATCTTATTCTTAGTCTGAATATCGCTGCCTGATACGGTGATAGTAGTAGGCTAGGACTCAGGACAATAATAGAGTGAGAGTGTATAATATTAAATATAGATAACGTGTAACTGTAGTCGGTAGTGTTAGTAATATTAATAAGTACTATTTAGTTACAATTTAGTACTATGACGACTATGTTCCTAGCAAATTTACCTACTTTATACTATGCAATTTAAATTTCAATATTACTAACAATGACATTAACTTAAAATTTAATTTTTTTGTTTATTAGCATAATAATTTATTAAGTGTAATAGTAGAGAAAGGTAGATTTAACCAAAAGTCCTACTAATCAGGCTAAATGAAAAATGAAACCATAATTATTACTTCATTTAAAAAGAAGGGCTACATTTACATCTTAAATGTTCATTTAAGAATATAAGATTTAACCTAACGTTAATAAAGTTTATGATTTTTAAGAAATAAAACTCCATTTTTAATGCAATAAAAACTCGCTATTTTATATTATAGACCAGCGGTTCTCCAACCGTGGGTCACCTAAGACCTCCGGAAAGCAAATATTCATGAAGTAGCAACGAAAATAAATTTATGGTTGAGGGTCACCACGACATCGAGAATCTGTATTAAAGGGTCTCAGCATTTGGAATGTTGAGAACCACTGGTATAGACTATAGAGAGTGGCCTGATTTTTGTGACAACTATTTTTTTTTTTTAATTAAAAAGATAACAAATTAATAACCAAGTGCATATCTTATAAGATATTAAACAACAAAAATCTAAATTTTACTTAGCTTTACATAATTTGTTTAAATAAAAATCAATTATTTTCAGTCAAATTGTGACGCATCTAAAAAGATCTGCTAATATTTATTTGTGTCAATTTCATATGCTTATCTGCAGGATTTACCTCAATATCTTCATCTCAGAATACTATAGTTAAAAATTTAGTTTGACCAGGCCTTTCTTAACTTTTTGTATGTTAACAATCAAACTTTGCTGATTTCTTTTTTTTATATTTTCCTCCAGTAAGCCTAATTACATCCTAAATAAGCATTGCTTTCCATGTAGTTATATTCAATAATGGGATCAAATTTTAATTTTAAGTAATAATTATTCGTTTTTTCTAAGAAATTTAGTGAATTTAAAGCTTAAGAACTAAAAACCACCCATCCCACCCCACAATTTCTTGTTTTTATCAGCTAATGCTTCCACATCATCCTCTTTTTTTCACTCAAATCCATAGTTTACTGTGTAATCAGATGGTTTACAGTAGGGGTGTGCCGGATCCGTTTTTTTCAACCGGATCCGGATTTTCTTATGCGAAATCTGCCGGATTCCGGTTTCTCCCGGATTCCGGATTTTGGTACTATTGGTAGATACTTCGGTAAGTCAAGGTGGACTACTACTTTTTGTGTATGGGAATTCGCAATCGGCGCCAAAAAATCCGAGTTTTTAATTTTCCGATGTGTGTGTCTATTTATTATTAAATTAGTACTTTCGATATATATTTGAGTTCCGTTCCATTTGGATAAGTGTCTTACGAGAGACGCCATGTTTCTACGCGTTCGCAGCAGGTTATGCAGCTCGCTCAACCTAATTTCGCCATGGGGTTGGCCACGCCCCCCTTTTTAATGGCGGAAGTTGACGATACTTAGGAAATATTAATTTATTATCACTATTTACATCAAAATAATTGATAACTTGTGTTTCAGAATGCATTTAAAGACATTTAAACTGGAATGTTTTAATTTGAGCTTTAACAACCCGGTAGAATCCATATTATAAATGATCAGAATTTACCGTGTGCAACACGTTGTCATTGGCAACCATTCACAGCCACTTGCATAACTGTATCGTAGTACTACCTCAGAGTTTCATTCATAAGAGTTTGCCGTGTGCAAAAACTATTAAACCATTGGTCAGGGAAAGCTTTAATTAATTATTCATGTGCCAAAGTTGAAAGTTTAAACTAAGTCTAAACAGTATTTTAGTGATAAGGCAGGGAATGCGTTGCCTTATATAAACTATATAGTCATTGCGCATGACGGGATTGGTGGAATGAGATCACAGAATGTGGAGATGCAGTCCATGTTAAAAAATGACAAACCAAGTCGTACTTTAAAAATTCATAACTTTAAAACTACAACAGCTAAAAATATGATTTTGGTGTTATAATTCTTTAAAAAATTACATCTTTTCAACTATGCCATTGGTTTATTTTTACAAAAAGTTTAAATTTTCTTATCAAAGTCCCTACACTATTGGCCACTATTAGCGGTGCTGACTCTAGCCTCTGGTATGTACGGAATATTAAACATTAAACAAGCTCACCGCTCGAAACAATCGATTAATGTATCGTGATCGTGTGAAATTCGGGAAAGAGAATTACTTTTATTTCAGATTATGATCCGGTGAGTCACAAAATCTGGCAAATTCCGAAATCCGGTATATTCCGGATTCTGGAATCCGGTTGTTCCGGATACATGTAAATCCGGCGGAACCAGATTTCACCGGATAGTGCAAAATCCGGCGGAACCGGAATCCGGACCGGGGTCCGGCACACCCCTAGTTTACAGTGTAAATCATAATTTTGTGGAGAAAAAAAAAAAAGACAACAAAACCCTTGAATGTAAATCTGAAATGTAGACCAACATTCAGCAGATGGGAAATTATTCTCAGATATCATATTGGCTGTCCATCGTTAATTGTTCATAAATTGAA
This sequence comes from Lymnaea stagnalis, assembly GCA_964033795.1. Taxonomy (NCBI): domain Eukaryota; kingdom Metazoa; phylum Mollusca; class Gastropoda; family Lymnaeidae; genus Lymnaea; species Lymnaea stagnalis. The sequence goes on along the minus strand of CAXITT010000456.1, from coordinate 77,615 downwards.
TATGCTTGGTATATTTCTAATTATAAAGTACATTTTTCTAGTAATCACTGACAAGTCTCAATATCGACAATACAAAATACAATGCATATCAGCTGCATTCCTCTCCACTACAGCCAGATTAGTTTCATAAATTTATATCTTCCCTCTTATTGCTACAACTCATGTGCTATTAATTTATTCTCATAACTTTAGTTTTGTTTTCATTTATTGCAAGTCCAATCTGTCTGGAAATTGAGTCAAGCTTTGCAGTTTTGTCTTGTACTTGTTTATGGCTTTGCGTGTTAGTGTGATGTCATCGGCAAATTCTAGGTATTCTAATTGCTTAAGAAGGGTTCATTGTATTCCATTTCTCTCACTTTCTATTGTCCTTCTCGTTATCCAATCTTGGACCATTAGAATGAGAAATGGGGATAGTAGACGTCCATGCTGCACCCATGCATCCATTTCAAAGGACTTTGTTAGTTTCCCCCTCATGAATAACGCTGCAGCTCATAACCATTTTGTGTTTTAAATGACATCTGCTATTTTTAGTGGAGTACCATAGTGATGCAATAGTTTACACACCTTTGAAGGCTTTTTAAAAATCTATAAAATTAACGAAGAGGCTGAAATTCCATTCATGGCACTGCTCAGTTATAGTTTGAAGAGTGGCTGTTTGGTTTGATTTAATTATGTCAGTAATGGATATTATTATTGTGACATTTATAAAATATGCTGGGCCTTAATCAAACTGGCGTGTTGCCCTTAATGGCATTGTCAACAAATGGGGGCCAAGTTTTTATATTAATTTATGTTGTGAATATATTTTGTCCTTTCTTTATTATCATTTTCGGTGGTTTTAGTCCTAATATTTTTAATTGAAAAAAAAAATATTTAAAAAAAATTATGCTATACATGGGGTGAATTCTAACTCAGTGGGAAAATAATATGCGACAGGAGATTGACTTTTTATAGCTATTTCTGTTTGCATAGTGATTTGTTTTTTTGGACTTAAGGGCAGTTTGATGGTGCACCATATGTTTATGTGATGGCTGTCACTGCAACACCACCAAATTATTAATGAAGAGTTTGGTCCACGACTGATTTAATGTTGAAAAAAATATTGAGATTTTATTTTATTCTGCCACTTGTCAAATATTTTGAGATTCTCCATTTTTTTTACACTTGGTGGTGGTACGGAGAATATTTTATATAAATTCACCTAAACCCTAAGTTTTTTTGTTTGCATGCGCAGTCATGTTCTCTATGCCGCCTTACTTACTAAGCCAGATACTCATTGATAAGGTCAGAGAACATGTTGGTCTGTGCAAAGGGTCTGGCCTCAGTGGGGTGCCTCGGACCAGTAGGGCTCTGTGAAGTTGGTCACAGCCTGAAGCTAAAGAACCTGGCGTGTCCAGCCGAAGACAGAAAGACTCCTTGAACGAAGGGGTCAGGCAACCCAAAACCTGAGCCGTTAGGGGTGGAGGCAGACTGTTCAGGCTCCGTAGCACAATGTCAAGTACAATTAGACCTACTGACGTGGAGCTGGCATCTCAGTCTGCCTTTTTGTTTTATTAGTGTCTTGGAACAGGCTGGTTGAGAACACAGTCACTGCTCCTGGGTTGGGGAGTCAATCCCCCCTGGTCCCGACGTCGGATCGAAGCTACTTCTTCAGGACCCGAGCTATCGTCACTGCGGACAGGCGCCGGAGACACGAGTGCCCGACACTAATGGGTGGGTTTGAAACACCCCAGACATCCATATAGAAAGCCTGATCGATGTGCGCGGCGATGCCCAGCAGATGCGGCGATGCCCAGCAGATGCGGCGATGCCCAGCACGCCAGTAAAAATAATGGGGGGGGGGGCATAAAAGAGCGTTAGCTCGGCTCTAACAAGAGAATGTAATATTTCAGTTGAGCTCAAGTTTTAAAGGGCTAGTACAGTTTAAGAACCTCTGCTTCACACAGCCGGGCGTTTGACACATTGTATGGTGTATTAGACAGAGTCTATTGTTAATTAACTTGATTGGTCACAGTGATAGAGACGGGTTGATGGACACAATATGTTGGATTACTTAAAGCCTATTCTTTGCCTATTCTGGCCATGACTCGTAATGGGGCCTGTTGAATTTACCACTAATTTGTGATAGAGCCCAGAACACGTTCGATATGGTAACAACACACTGGTGCTGGCGAGGCTGGAATCGGAGTTGGCTGTTAGTGTGATAAAGTGCTGATAGATGTTACACATGTCAATAAGTGTGCTTCTGTTGGGGCGGGTAGGATAACTACAATGATAGTTCTGCTGTGAAATAATGCACCGGCCGCAAAGGGTGGAAATGTTGCTTAATGCTGTATACTTGATCTTATAATAAGGCCCTTAATTGAACCATGTTGGTAAACTTTTCTGTAATCTCTCTCTCTCTCTCTCTCTCTCTGTATATATATATATATATATATATATATATATATATATATAT
>CAXITT010000456.1:54871-74969 GCA_964033795.1 Lymnaea stagnalis | reverse complement strand
TCCCCCCCCCCCCCCGAGAGATTGGTAAAGAAAGAGGTAACAAAGATTTTTTAAATGGCTCCTGGTTTGTTTGGTTTTTTTTGGGGGGGGGGGGGGGGTATTTTTAATACCATAAGAGTAATGACCGAACCAAAGTCAAGCCAGCTGTTGCCATAGGAATGCCATCTTTTTTTGTGCCGTCACTATGTAGGCGCATGTTGACAGCGGGGTGGTTCAAATGAGGCTATAGTATTCTAGTATTGGTGTTGACATGTGTAACTGGTCTAGTTTATTCATGGCACGTTGGTCTGTGGGCGTGTTGCTGTAGTCACCAATGTCCATTAAAGGGAAGGATGGGGGCTGCTGCTGCTGTAAATATGCACATGCTTTTATGTCACGGCGACATATAAAATCAAATTTAGTAATGATAGTAAAAAGAGTACTTAGACGGTGCATGGCCACGGATGGTAAACGGATAGCTAAACCGTAACTTTTTTGAAAAATGTATGCTTGTTGGGTCTTCCATTTACACCCGATAAGTCCCTCATATAGGTACCCCCCCCTTTTTTTTTTCACCAACCTTACAGCTTTTAATGCATCATGTACTCATACGACATTTTTTTTAGATAGATTAAGAAGTTGTGGAGCAGCAGAGCATCTAATTAGTTCCTACTTTATTCTGGCAGTTACTCTTATCAATGATCATTACTGGTGCAGTTTTCGCGCAGGTGGTATCGTATCTCTCAAGGTTCTGTCAAACTTCAAACGAACCCCGATGTGACTGGTGACGACGCGGATGTTACCTGGAATCACCTTGGTCAAAAGATTCGTAATATTATTATTCTTACCCATTATCTCGCGGTCACCTGGTCATGCGGACCTTTCTCCACCCCCAACCACCCCAGCATCTGCTGATCCCTTTCACGCCGCCACACCATGCTGTTTGAATCATCCAGACCAGAGGGGGGCGTCGGACCAGTCCATTCAGCAAAAAGTTGACGTGACAACCAATTACCGGCAACGTTAATATTAGGACATGTTTTATTATTTGCTGATTGAAATCTGCCAACACATACACTGTTCATGTAAAGCAGCGTTCCCCAAACGGTGGACCGGCACCGGTCCGCAAGCCTTACGTTACCGGTCCAGAGAGCATGAATATTGATGTTTAAATAGAAAGAAAATGCAATTAATAAATCTGGCACCGGTCCCTGGTACAGTTTCGAAACTTGTCCACCGGTCCGTGAAACTTAACAGTTTGGGAAACGCTGATGTAAAGAACGCGAAAGTAAAGACAAAATATACAACGGGTTTGAGAGAGCGCGTCAGCAGTTTGGTTTTGGTGGTCGTCGCTCTGATTAATTTAAATTTAAAATGTGCCATTGTGGGTTGAGGTATTATTACCTTGATGTTTGTACTTCAAACTTCGGTTTTATTCGGACGATTCAACACCCCCCCCCCCCATTTTCTTAATATCCATTCTCATCTTTCCTGACCAGAAGGAGAAGGGCTGCGAACGACGCTAGCGTTCAGTTCGTCTAAAGATTTACGATAGCCTGCAATAACTGGTCACGATATCTTAAGCATCGCGTGATACGATTATCTTAAAGAGTGGCGATGTCGGAGGTGGGGGGCGGGGGGCAAAGGTCATCGAATTATCCGTATCACCAGCGGTAAACCTTGACACGCAGAGCAACTGTCAATGTCTCTCGAAATGGAGCAATATGGGTCATGAAAATAAAGTGGGGGGGGGGGGCATTCCGAAACGGTTAATTGAAAGTCGTATCATCCGGTTATTTTCAGACTTAATGACGGGGTACTGGTCCTTTATTTTCTATTCACAAGACCATTTTCCGGATTAAGTCATGAAGAGGCCACTAGGCCAGTGGTTGGACAACCGTGGCTCGCGAGCCGTGTGCGGCTGTTCAGCGACCTGAGTGTGGCTCGGCCAGTCGACCTGAGTGTGGCTCGGCCAGTCGACCTGAGTGTGGCTCGGCCAGTCGGCCACAAATCGGTTTTGACTCCGAAAAACATGGTTCTTGGCAGGTTCTTGAAAAGAAATTTGTCTCTCAATTTTTTTTGAATCGTCTTGCTGCTGATTTTTGTCTCTTTTGACTGAGTTTGCCGACCACTGCACTAGGCAGTCAAATTCTCATTTTTACCTACAACTATGTGGTTTTGCCTGCCATTTTAAAAAAATGAAAAGAAAAATATCCATATTCATCTTGTTGAGATCTAGTCAATGACAAATGGAAAAAGTCGTTTTTGTTTCCAATTGTAGGTGGCTTATTCACAGACCCTAACCTGAGGTAAAAAATATATATAATAATCCATCTTTTTATCTCTCCTATCATCAAAAGACCTCGACAGACTCAAAATTTCCCCTGCCATGAAAGGTTTACATTGTGTGCTTCCTTTACTTTTTCTTTCCTCTTTCTTTCCTCAGCTTAATTCTACAATGTGTTATGTAAAGTCGAAGTTGCCCAAGATCAATTCAAGTGTCCGTCCCCCCCCTACCCCCTACCTCCCCCCCCCCACCCTTTCCAAAAATATTATAACATTTACAAAATTGAAATAAATTGGACTCTTGCTGTGGGGCCCTGGTCACTGCTTATTTGGCATTAGGTTAATCCGACACTGACTTGTAAATTACAAGTGTATTCTGCTGTTTTTTACATTGATTCAATGGGTTGGGAACCTTCATGTAAACCCATTTATTTCTACATTTGAAATATGTTTAGTGCTATTCACAGAGTATTTGGCCCCCCCAAAAAATATTGTCGGGGTGGGGGTTAGTTACATATGTACTCCAGATATAGTGTACCTATATTTCCCATATTTGTATGGTGCAGATTTTATACAGTCATCTACTTGGGCTGGAAAGGGTGGCCTTTCCCTAACCTGTTGCCTTGACAAAATAAAAAAATTAATAAATTCTACCATTAAAATTTGATAATGAGTTTTATAGCCTGTGTGTTGACCTAGCTTGTTTTTTTTACCCCTTTTTGTTTTGATATTGATTTCATCCATTAAAAAGGTTGTTCATGCTTAAATATGTTTTAATTTGTTCTTAAAATTGTATCTGGTCATATACTTTCTTGAATTTTTTTTTTTCTGGAGGATAAATGTGCCAAATCTTAAAACAAATTAAATTTACAAAAACTGTATAATGGTGGATAACAATGAGAATGTAACTGGGGAGAAATTTCTTATGAAGAAAATTCCTCTAGCGAGGAAGGGCGTTCTTTAGAGACGCTAACCCAGCAGTTCTCAACAAGTGGTTCGCGACCCTTTCATGGGGGTCGCCTAATACCATCGGAAAAACATATACTTTACAGTTATAAAGTATAAACAAAATAATTTAATGCTTGGGGGTCCCCACAACATGAGGAGCTGTATTAAAGGGTCGCAGCATTAGAAAGGTTGAGAACCACTGCACTAACCCTTTCAACACTTTCTTTACAGTGTAAAAATTATGACTTCAAAAGTCATTGGAAGGTTCAATGACTATGTTGAGCCTTATATTGCATTATGAACATATTTAAAAACATCTGCAGTTTCTTGTAATTTGCTGTTATGAGACTTGTGGTCATTAGGGATCAGTAGAATTTCAAGGGAAGATTAAAAAGCTGTTTGGTTGTCACTGCAAATGACAAAGAGGAGATGCAGATACATAATGGATGCAGCACAAATTTATTTCTATGCAATTTTTTAAATAAAATTACCAATTATTCTGTGTATGCATTATTGCATATACTAAAATTGAAGCATGTGCTCAAATTTATGAAATAAGTTGCACAGAAGCCATTTTTCAACTTTAGGCCAGTATCCCTAGCTTAATTTAAACAATGTCCATGACCTTTTTTTCAGTTTCTTTTATGACATTTCATGGTTTGCTAATAAGTGACATATTTTTTTATATTCTCCAGTTTTCATGAAGAATGTCTACAAGCCAAATGACCATGTTATCCTGTTGTATGTCCCTGAATACCACACAGTTATCCAATCACGTAAGGGAAATCACTTTAGTAGGAATACAATTTCTTATTTATTTTGTACAGGCTCAGGCAGGCTTTTATATAAAAAAAATTTTTTAATGATAAAAGTTACACAGTTTTCATTAAAATTTAAATGCACCTAACACACTTTGTCTTTCAGGCTAAGGGAGGTACATGAAAATTTTGAGTAATTTTGCAAAGTATCTCTGGAGTATGTGCTCTAGAAAAAATGGCACTAAGTTTAACTTTACAGCAGTCTCCCCTCTAATATTCTTTTATAGCGTAGTCTGGGGTTAAATTCACAGGTGCAGAATTAAACTGTAAGGGAATCTAAAGTTCAGAATGATAATACAAAAGAAGTAAAGGGTAAAAATCACTTTTGTAAGAAGTTAAAGCTAACCTGTACCACCCCAGCTAAGGAGACATGATAAATGGGGGGGCATTGAGGTCAGGGCTAGACACTTACTTGAATAAGTGCTGTTATCTACCTACTTAGCAAGAACTCTATATGGCCACATTAAATACTTTTGAGGCTATTTTTAGCTTTAAGTGTTTAAATTTAACATAGCATTAGAAAAATAGCCTTAGTTACTTAGTTTATTTATTAAGTCCTTTTAAAGTGTTAAATGATGTATTTGTGAAGAAAGAAAAAATAATTTCGCCAACAGCCATGGTGATGACAGATGTCAGCGTTGTCACAGATCTGTTACAAGACGAGGAGAAGAGAATAAAAGGATTCTTAGAACAACTGGGGCAAAAACTCAAAGCTGCAGGGGTATGTTCAGTGCTGTCTCTGATAGTTTAGTTAAATAGGATGGCGTGTAATATTATCTATGAGACACATTCTGACAGTGTTTCATCAACAATTAAATGAAATATCCAACTGGGCAGTGTTAATATAGAGACTAAGCCAGCTGTAATTGTACAAAACCCAGCAGTTAAACTATAAATGGTAATCCACATAGCCACTGATGGGAGATTTCTTGACAGATTTTGAACCATTCACCTATATTTAATTACTGGAGGTTGTGTAAGCCTTGAGATCTTACCTTTATTATCTTGGAAGTTATATATAAAGTTTACTTAGATTTAAGCAAAGCATTACACCAGTCTTATTGTGTACTTTGAGACAAAAATATGTACAGTTAATGGTCTACTGTAAATAAAAGCAATAAATAACAACTAAATATATGCATCATAACAAGAGTTATTTTTAGTAACCTTATCTACATTTTTATTTTTAACTTATAGAGATTACAAAAACTAAGAATCTCAATGAAAACAACTCCATCTTACTTAAAGAAATAGTTTCTTTCAAGTTGAGTTTGAGTTCATAACCTAGATGAGGGTTTTCCAACCTTTTCCACTGCACCCATGGTTTGACTATGTATTTCTAAGAAAAGTTTGACTTTGTCTTTCTATGAATGGTTTGACTATATTTTTTTATTAATGGTTTGACCTTGTATCTAGGAATGGTTTGACTTTGTCTTTTTATGAATGGTTTGAATTACTTTGTCTTTCAATGAAAGGTTTGAATTTGTCTTTCCACGAATGGCTTGACCTTGTATCTAGGAATGGTTTGACTTAGGCTTTCTATGAATGTTTTGACTTTGTCTTGAATCCCCTACGAAAGTAACAATCTATTTTAAGAATAGAAATAAGTGGACCTGTAATTTGAAAAAAAAATTCAGTTAAAACAAGAAGTATAAAACTTGTGACATGTTAATATTACATAAAGTAGAATGTTAAGAAATTAAACATTGATATCTGAACTAAAAAGTCATTTGCCCCTCTGTTCTAATAATCAGTTTCCTTTCATCCCTGAAATACCTCTTTGTAACGTCTATGTTGAGAACCCCTGTTGGTTGATAGTTAAAAGAAGCTATCCTATAGCATTGTACACTTGATTTCATTGACCTCCTGTAACATCTTCTAAACAATGATTAGAATGACCTGAATCTGGTCCTTTGCCCTTTGGCCCATTAAATGGCTTTCAACAATTTATCTCATGTCCTTTGTAAATTATGAAACTATACAACATAAATTTCTGCCTTTAAAAAGTCTGGAAAGCACTGCTATGCATGAAAATGTCTATATTTGACATATTATAGTAAGTATAGTATACATTTACAGTAAGTTTACCCGGCACATCTTTTTATTTAAACAATAGTCAGCAGAGCAGTTCCAAAAAAGTCTTTACTCTAAAATCTTCTATGGTGATCTGTTGGGATTATCCATTTTTTTGTACAAATGAATAGAAGTTAATGTACAGTTGTTTTTTTGTTGTTTTTTTGTGTGTGTGCATTAAACAGTACCTACAAAAATTGCTGTCCTAGTTAAATTTTGTCCCAGTTAGTTATCATTGAAAATGTAAAATGTTTGCATACAAAAAGGCTTTTTTTATTTTTTTAACTGTAATTATTAATTTTAGCACTTCAAAAAAAATGCTTTTATTGCAAGTGACTGCTATCTATCTTCTATGTGCGTCGTCCATGGATTGTTTACATTTGCCAAGTTGATTATCTAAGCCACCAAGGAATCTTAAAAATTTACTAAATAACAGTTGTAGATGACGCACCTGGCTGGCGAATGGCTTATGTGTCATGACATTAAGGTTTTTTGCAAAGTTTGAGATATTTAGTAAATGTGTCTTCACTGGAGCTAAAAGGACCTTCCTTTATCACATCTATAAAGGACTGATAGCATTGAAATGCCTGTGTGAAACATTGACTCTTGTCAGCTGTGTCAGTTGTGAGGGCTCCTGATTGGCTTTAGTTAATGCTTGCTTCTTATGTCCACCAGTTGCTGCATGATGGCAGTAACATTTTAATGGTCACATTTACTACTGACAATGTATTATTGAGCTCTAAAAATAAGTGGTCTCCATTTCAATATCAAGGGAACTGTAAATATTGGTTGCAAGCCAGTCGGTTTGTACATTTACTGTAAATATTGGGTGCAAGCCAGCCGGTTTGTATGTTCACTGTAAATATTGGGTGCAAACCAGCCGGCTTGTATATTTACTGTAAATATTGGGTGCAAACCAGCCGGTTTGTATTGGGTGAAAGCCAGCTGGTTTGTATGTTCACTGTTAATATTGAATGCTAGCCCATGGTTGAATGGTTTAAAGAAGCTGACACCGGAGTGGTTTCTATGGAGGAATTTTAATGAGGGGTCTAAGCACATCTAGACCATGCAAAGAAGGCCATAGCTATCAATTTTTAAATGATATCAATAATGACTGATTGCTAAGTCTTGGAGCCTAATTTTTGTCCTTAACAATAAAACAATTTTTTTTTTTACTGATGCTACATCATGCTGCATGTATTTACTTTTTCTTCTCATCACGTCCTCAGATTGGGGGCAAAGTGAAGAGCGTTGGGGGTAGCCCCGGGGAGGTGGTCGTCAAAGTGGCCAACGAGGAGAAGGCGCACCTGATTGTCATCGGCTCACGTGGAATGGGCACCATTCGTCGTACACTGATCGGAAGTGTCAGTGATTATGTCATGCACCATGCCCACGTCCCAGTGCTTGTCTGCAAACACCCCGAGGCCACAAAACACTAGGATAAAGCTCAAAGAGTAACAAAATGTTTGTAGAGACCAGAAGAATGTTCTTCAAATATATCGAGGTGTATTGAGTTAAGATCATTCATCATTGTGGACAATATATATCTATAGTTAACAAGATGCAGGGGAAAAGATGTCATATATATGTTGGTAATGCTAAGCATTTCAGTATGTACTCGTTAAGATTAATTGTTTTAAATCTTTTCTCATGTAGTTGGAACTTTTTTATTAAGCATTTACAATAATTTAGTCATTTTAATTACAATATTCTTTGAGTATTTTATTTTATTGTATTTTATTAATTTATTCTGTTGGCATTTGGGGGGTGGGGGGGGGGGTCGGGAGGGAAGATTTAACAAAGTGTGTATGTGCGGGGTGGCTTTTACACTACTCAGTGATCAGTTTCTGTGAGCTAATTACATATTGGCAGTAGCTGTTTGTGAATTTTATTTTCCTTACCCAAATTTAGAAGTGTGGTGGTTTAAGGATGACTGGTGTATTTGACGTTGTTCTCAGGTGTGAGTGCAAATTACCATTTACATAGTCTACATTATTTCATCGAGGCTAAATTGTTAATTAAATTTAAAGTTTCATCGTTGTTCATTTGCTGTTCAATAGTACCAATTGGTACTGAACACAAGAGTATCACCCATTCACATAGTAAACAGGCTGAGATAGGATGGACACCAGTCCCTATACCAGATAGCTCAGTATCCACCATCATTCTGTCAAGCAGTGGTTTTATTTTCCCCAGGACCCCCTATCAGAACCTCTGGGTCTGCACACTCTGCAAGGTGTGTTTTGTGATAACCATTTTTTTCATTGTCACCAACACTCAGTGGTCATCGGTAGAACTCCAGCCATTTTATCCAAGATAGGAGACATGTTTACAGTGTAGATTTGCCGTACTGTTAACATATTTTTGTTTTGTTGTGTTAATATGGCTTGATTTAAACTTAAAGGTTGAAACAAAGAAGTCTTATCTATAATAAGTGCCTTCTTGTTTTTTTTGGTTATTCAAGGGGAAAATGATTGTACTCCCATTTTAAAAAAAAAACTAACATTTCTATTCATATTTGATGAAACATTCCTTTAATGGAAGTTACCTCACTTTTTCTTAACGGCCTACTTTATCGGCCCAATAGTATGCTTTAGTTTATTTTGGTAACATCTCATAAAACTGTTTCATTAAATGGTATTTTTTTTCTTTTTTTTTTTTCTTTTTTTTTATTGTTCAGATAATATCTCTGTGGTTTTTTTTTTTATTTTTGTTATTTCTTATAAAACTGTTTCATTAAATGGTATTTTTTTTCTTTTTTTTTTTTCTTTTTTTTTAGTGTCCAGATAATATCTCTGTGGATTTTTTTAATGGCTGTTCAAAGATAGTATGCTAAAAAAAAAGCAAAATATAACTTTTATTGTATTTGAATTGTACATTCCCACTACGGTATTTGCATTTTGGAAATAATAAATAAAATAGTAATGTTTTCAGTGCCAAATTATTATAATTTTTTCAGGTGTATTATTATAGGGCTGTCTGAAACATTAAACACTGGACAGCAATAACATCAGCAAAATGTTAGCTGTCACTGAATAATCTTGTACAAGATTTAAGCAGAACTATATTTGGGGGAAATGTATACTGTTGTATATTAATTTTTGTTTCTTTATGTATTGCATGTGCAAGTACAATCGGATCATATACTTTTCAACATACTCTGTTATTCTGTTATCTTTGTTTAAAATAAAAAGAAAGAAAGAAAAGAAAAGATGAATTTTTAGAAAATAAGTCAAGCTTTGAACTGAAATCAAATGAAGATAATATACAAGTTGCAGATGTTGTGATATCAGATTTGACAATAAATGTTCAGTTTTTACAGCATTCATGGCGTCCTATTCCTCAACATCAGAGAATGTGACCATGTCTGACGGTAACATCACATAACTAATAATTGTACATTTGGCAAAGTATCTATTGAATGGTAAACATTTAATTAACACGTGTTCCCGGAAAATCCCGCCAACCTACAGGCATGGGGGAAGTCAGACCCCCATGGTTCACTTTGGAGTGTGGACAATCTAATTCAAATACAGATACTGTAATAATGATAACAATTAAAAAGTGTATCATTCTTTTTATATATATATATTGTAATTTTTGTGAATTAAAAAGGCCTGCAGGACCACCCCAGGCGTCACAAACTCTGGCTACGCCACTGCTCCGACCCCACTCCCCTGCGCAAAACAGTGAAAACATCTTAGAATGAAAGTTGAAAATGTCGATGACAAACTGGCCAAAAATGGTATGGAGGAATCATCTAAAAAATACAAGGTTAGAGACCGATCGAATTTCGGCTTCAGTTTCGGCGCCAAAAGTGGCCATTTTATCACTTTCGGCCAAGTTTTGGTTTCGGCCGAAACTGAAAAGTTAACTTTCGGTTTAATTTCGGTTGCGGACGAAATTGACTTAGACTTTCGGCCATTCAGGTTTTCGGTCATTTAATACTCGGTGAAAGTGATATTTAACAACAAACTAAGTCACATTTAAGAAAAAATTAAGCGATCTTTGAGAACAAACTAAACGATATTTAACAACAAACTAAGCGACATTTAAGAACAATCTAAACGATCTTTAAAACAAACTAAGCAATCTTTAAGAACAATCTAAGCGATCTTTAATAACAAACTAAACGATCTTAAAGAAAAAACTAAACGATTTTTAAGACCGAACTAAATGATCTTTAAGAACAAAGCAAATGATCTTTAATAGTAAACTAAATGATTTATAAGAATAAACTAAGCGATCTTTAACAGAAAACTAAATGTTCTTTAGGAACAAACTAAAAGATCTTTAAGAACAAACTAATCGATCTTGAGGAACAAAATCAATTGTCTTTAAGAACAAACTAAGCAATCTTTATGAAAAAACTAAGCGATCTTTAACAACAAACTAAGAGAACTTTAACAACAAACTAGGCGATCTTTAAAAACAAATAAAGTGATCATTAACAAAAACTGGACGATCTTTAACAACAAACTAAGCAATCTTTAAGAACAAACTATACAATCTTTACCAACAAACTAAACGATCTTTAAAAACAAACTAAATGATCTTTAACAACAAACTAAACGATCTTTAACAGCAAACTAAGCAATCTTTAAGAACAAACTAAACGATCTTTAACAACAAACTAAACGATCTTTAACAACAAACTAAATGATCTTTAACAACAAACTGAACGATCATTAACAACAAACTAAACGATCTTTAACAGCAAACTAAGCGATCTTTAACAACAAACAAAAATAATATTTTGCATAAATTCCCCACCCCCCCCCCCAATTTTTGCCAAATTTTCTCCTACCATACTAATTTTAAAAAATTGTGAAGCAATTTAAATTACTTTTATATTAAAATGGTAAAATCCAAAGTTTTCATTAGATCAAGGGTCTCAAACTCAAATCATGGGGGGAGGGGGCACAGGGGGTAGTGTCTGAATAAGAGTGGGCCGCATCAAATAATCCACAAAAAAGCGATTACAACTGTTACAATCTGCTTAACCTTTATAAAAAAAAATAAAATCATTAAGGGTTCTCAAGAACTAGGATTCACTTTTACCCACCTACTCACTGTTGCATACAAATATATATAGAAACATAAAAAAAAAAAAAAATCATAATTAGACTAGTCGGTGAGCTTCGACTGAAACCTTCGCGGAGAGACACGTTATATATATATATTTAAAAAAAATAAAATCATTAAGGGTTCTCAAAAACTAGGATTCCCTTTTACCCACCTACTCACTTTTGCATAAAAAAATATATAAAAAAATAAAAAAAAAAAAAAATCATAATTAGACTAGTCGGTGAGCTTCGACTGAAACCTTCGCGGAGAGTCACGTTATATATATATATTATGAGAATGGGGGAAACGCGCCGCGCATTTACACTAAACTTTTCTGTCATGTAGCGGGCCGAAAAATATCGTCTTGCGGGTCACAAATGGCTCGCGGGCCGCGAGTTTGAGACCCCCATATTAGATGTTTATTTATTTATATTCACGATTATCTCATATTTTATAAAAGAATGTAAATATTTATACTTTCCCACATCATTTTCGATGTATGCATAATGTATGCGAGAACGAATTTCAAAATATCTTAATATTTCATTTTCGATTTCGGCCGAAATTCATTATTAACTTTCGGCCTTTTTTCGGTTTTGGACGAAAGTCATTTTAAACTTTTGGGCCTATTTTCGGCTTCGGCCGAAATCAGAAAATCACTTTCGTCGGTCTTTATACAAGGTATAATCTTGCAAGAACTAGTAGCCATGGCAACCCAAGTCAACTCTTAAAGGAAAATAAGCAGACCAGCCAATCCAGACCACGAAGACGAAAACTAGTCGCAATGAAGTCACGTCTCAGCACCCCACCCCGATGTGTAAACTAGTGGCGATGAAGTTACGTCTCTGCATCCCACCCCGATGTGTAAACTAGTCGCAATGAAGTCACGTCTCAGCACCCCACCCCGATGTGTAAACTAGTCGCGATGAAGTCACGTCTCTGAACCCCACCCCGATGTGTAAACTAGTCGCGAAGAAGTCACGCCTCTGCGCTGCATGCCACAGGAACGCCTAGTCCAGTGGTCGGCAAATCGCGGCTCTCGAGCCGAATGCGGCTCTTTGGCGACATGAGTGCGGCTGGGCCAGTCAGCCCCAAATCAGGTTTGATGGCTGAAAAACATGGAATTCTTAACAGGCTCTTGAACAGGCTCTTGAACATAATCTTGAACAGGCTCTTGAACAGAATCTAACTCTCAAAAATAAGTTGAATCGTCCCGCTGCTGATTTTTTGGCTCTTTCGACTAATGAGTTTTCCGACCACTGGCCTAGTCCACCGACTATGTAGGTTGGCACCTCCAAAGGCGGGGCAAGAAAAAGTGATCACCGGGGAACTGTTCCTGGGGATTGCCCGAATTAAAACACCCTACGAGAATGAGATTCTGACAAAAGCAAAGACCGGTGGATGCGTTTTGAAATTTGCTCCAGGGGACCGGTGCCAGATGTATAATTATTAATTACATTTTTTTTTTAAATTTCGCCCAGAAATATTCATGTTATGCGGACCGGCAACGTAAGCCGGTCCGCGGACCACCGTTTAAGAAACACTGCTATTGATCTCTATAGGCACTGAAGTGGGGGCGGCTGGGGGGGAGTAATCAAGAAGTTGACCTACGCGAGGAATGTTTGAGGCAACCCATAACTGAACGCAGCAAAAAGGTGTTGAGGAAGAATGGTGAAAATGAATATAATATGTCCCTGGCCTAACCACCACCAAATTATACGAGAAAACTCGGCGGTTAATCCTTGTGTACTACATAAATATAGTCGAAAAGATCCTTGTGCATTAAGAGCCCCAGACGGTGCTTCTGGTTTGAGGAGCCGCGCCTTTATAGAAGGAATGGAGGATAGATGAGATTCGCCGAGTTGGTAGGAGGGGGGGGGGGCATCATTCTTTATAAAGACACGGGCAACAGTTGCTGCCAAATACACACGGGAAAACGTTGCTGCCAAATACACACGGGCAAATAAAAGATCCTTGTGCATTAAGAGCCCCAGACGGTGCTTCTGGTTTGAGGAGCCGCGCCTTTATAGAAGGAATGGAGGATAGATGAGATTCGCCGAGTTGGTAGGAGGGGGGGGGGGGCATCATTCTTTATAAAGACACGGGCAACAGTTGCTGCCAAATACACACGGGAAAAAGTTGCTGCCAAATACACACGGGCAAAAGTTGCTGCCAGGTACACACGGGCAAAAGTTGCTGCCAAATACACACGGGCAACAGTTGCTGCCAAATACACACGGGCAACAGTTGCTGCCAAATACACACGGGCAACAGTTTTTTTTTGTTGTTGTTGAAAGGGGTAGTATACATTTTTGCGCGCCACGGGCGCGCTTCTACTCATGGCTACGCCACTTTTGAGGAACGTTGTAGTTTCATAAGAAAACAGACCAGCTTATTGCGCGATGTATCCTCAAGTCAACAGCAAGTCACCCAGTGTGTGCTTTGTTTACACCAATTAAATGTACCGTGTGGTGTCCCAGACAATATGTGCTACAGTGACAGAATGTACCGTGTGGTGTCCCAGACAATATGTGCTACAGTGACAGAATGTACCGTGTGGTGTCCCAGACAATATGTGCTACAGTGACAGAATGTACCGTGTGGTGTCCCAGACAAAATGTGCTACAGTGACAGAATGTACCGTCTGGTGTCCCAGACAAAATGTGCTACAGTCCCTTTACACTAAATGCTCTTCGGATTTCATTTGTGGTAGTTTATTTTAGTTAAACTGAAGAAGTAAGTTTACAAACGTATAGCCCATTCAATTTTCTTTCATCTGCTACCAAATTTTGTCTTACAAACCCAACAATAATATTTTTAATAGATTTTTTTAATCCCACCTCTCACTTCTGATACCGGGTCCGAATAGTCGCAGCTTTAAATAAAACCTGAAAATTCAGGGTGGGGTTGAGGCAAGCCCTACCCAACTGTCGTCCCTGGTTAGTGGATCTGCCGATTGAGACCCACTGTGCTACAAGAAGGCTTAACAGATAATAAAGATAAGAGTCTAGGTCAAACGCGGACCAGTTTTTAATAATTTCACAGGTCCACTCCATTTTCAAATGCGTCCCAATGTTATTGACGGCTGGGCGTGTTAAAACGTTAACTAATGCGACCATTTGGCCTCGACCTATTTATGACGCTCGTTACGTGAACTCGTAAGTTATTGACGATAAACACGCTGTTTATCACATGTGCACAGTGCTCGTGCCCCATTTGCTGTACACAAACTATACAACGTATTCTCAGGAATTGGAGCAGCTGGGTGAGAACACGTTCATAGTAGGCCCATTGGACATGTAAAAAATCTGGAAATATAGTATGGAACATAGTGGGCGAATTTGGGGTGGGGTGGGGGTTGGGAGATATGTTCTTTTTTCCTTTCAATGTAAAAAGGGGGGGGGGGCTAATAAAATGGCACTGGAAAAAATGTATATTTGTATGGATTTAGCAAGGGTAACTACTCATCCTGATTATACCTTACAACTCGGGCATGTCGTCCTGTAACTAGACCTTTGGGCTTCCAAAGTTCAAGGTCATGCTGCAGCGATACAATTTGTTTTTAACTTGTTTTACTTGGCCGCTTTAGTTTTGAAATTTTACAAGTATATAGACTTTCTAATAGACGAACCGCTTTATTTGAATTTTTAACTTGATGATTCTTGATACTATGACTTTGGAAAATTCCCGAAATGAAAATGGTTTAAAGTTATGAATGAAATGTTCGGCTCAAAGTGAAGAGACGACATTCGACATTATCGATTCCCTTTGTAGTGTAACGTTATCCCTAAATCCAAGAAACCTATATTGAAAGGTTATATATGGACAGTTTGACTTAAACAAAATGAGCCAGTTATTTATTCGCACATACAATAATTTCAATGGACTCGAATGTCGGCCGGGAGGCAGAGGCCTATAGATTTCTATCATATCACAGAACTCTGCTAAATAAATGCATTTTATTTCCAGCCTTTTCTCATTCAAAGGAAGAAACAAAATAAAATACATCTACTCATATAAAGATTTTAGCCAAGCCGTGTATGTTGGAGATGGAGAAGGGTTTAAATGATAAAGGAAATGTTTGTTTTAAATTTATGGTTTCTCTTGTTTTCAACTTTTCCTGGTTGTGTTTAAATACTTCAATTACAAAATGACAGTTTAAAAAAAAAAAAATAGACCAAACATTTATTGTCATTTAAACACAGGACAATCACGTCATTATTGAACGTGGATTTAAGATCTAGAGCTAAACTAGCTGATGACTATGTACTAATGCTGCGATTACTTAACATGGCATATGAGGGCTAAGTGGATGCTCCAAAACAAGAAATAAAAACTCTTCATGGCTTAAATATTTATTGTTAAAAAAAATATTTTTCACTTTTACATTTCGGCTTCTTCCCAGTGAACCCTGAACATATTTCTTCTTAAAAATAAGGCAGGCAGAGCTAGTAATTGCACAGAGTACTTTAAAAAAAATAGTTAATAATATAACGCCAACGGGGAAGCTATGGGACATTGAATCAAGAAAGAATTCGATTTAAGTTTTTTTTTTTTTTTTTTAAATTTTTTAATATAAGGTAGATAATAAATAAATATCAATTTAATTAAAATTTGTTTCCTTTATCACAGAGTACTTTAAAAAAAATAGTTAATAATATAACGCCAACGGGGAAGCTATGGGACATTGAATCAAGAAAGAATTCGATTTAAGTTTTTTTTTTTTTTTTTTAAATCTTTTAATATAAGGTAGATAATAAATAAATATCAATTTAATTAAAAGTTGTTTCCCTTAACATTACCTCGTTGGATTCACTTTGCTTATCGCGTTGGAAGATGGTGTTAAAAGAAACTTTTTTGTTTCCATTATGCGATTTTTAAAAAAGTAAAAACAGTTTAAAAATGTGATCCTACATATAAATTCCACAAAAAGTATTACATTCGTCAGAAATCATATTCATATAATGAAAAACAGTATATGCATTGGTAAATATTGAACATTGAGTAATTGTAAAATAGTAAAGCATAGTTATATAAAAAAATATAAAACAAGCCATACTGAAACAAATCTACATAAAAATTACTTATAAAATATATAAACATGGAACCTTGAATTTCATTATTTGACCTTTACCTTTACAGAGATTTCTAAAAATGTGCCACCTAACTCCATGCATATATTTGTTATATAAATAAACTTTTGTTATTGTGTTGTTGCAGTACAATGTACACACACACAAAACATAAAATTTAAAAAAAAAAGAAGACTAAAGAAATTAAATGCTATAAACTGTTTTAAGTAGGTAAAGCTTTAGAAATGAGTATTTAAAAAAAAAATCTTGGTAAATATTTACAGCAGTTTTTTTCATAGAATTAGTGTTGGAAAAAAATCTTAATTTGAGCTGCAAATTAGTCAATTTTTTAAAGTTAAAATTTGCTTTTTCACATGAATATTTTTAAAGTAAAATTATAGCAAATAAAAGCATTGTAAACATTTTTTTTTTAAAAAGTACTTAAAAATTATAAAATTCAATCACACATAAAAATAATAAACACTAGATTAAAACCTTGTTACGTCAGATCCGCTTCAACAGCTTAAACACGCTGTAAAACACGAACATTTCTGCGCCTTATTTCGCACTTGACCGTTGACACCTGCATTAATTAATAGCTGAATAATAGCTGAGTCGCGAGTAACGAGTTTAGAAGGGAGATAATCCAGATAGCCTGAGCATTAGTACCGATTAAGTTACCTGACAGCCAGACAGCCAGTGGTTAGCGATGGTCTGGCAGGACAGGGGAGCGTTGGTCTGTCTAGAAAGGAGGTAGCGATGGTCTGACAGTGACAGGACAGGGGGTAGCGATGGTCTCGCAGGACAGGGGGTAGCGTTGGTCTGTCCAGAAAGAAGGTAGCGATGGTCTTGCCAGACAGCCAGGGGTTAGCGATGGTCTGCCCCGAAAGGGGGTAGCGATGGTCTGGCCAGATAGGATTGTATTCATTGGTAGGGATGGGATTTAGGAAGGGGTACTTTCAAGCCTACAGCAGCACTTTAATTGATTAATTTGTTTCAAGTGCACACGTCTTGTAAATTTTTAACTTAAAACCAAAAAACTTCATGGTCTGGTTTCAGTTACCTGACTTAATGACTGATGTGTTCTGTTTTTGGTAGATATTTTCAACACGCCCCCCCCCCATATTCCTTTTTTTCCCCACCACCTTCCCAAATGCAGGGCCAAACAGTCACATGGCCAAAACAAGCTTCCACTGAGAATGCAAGTCTGAGTGGTCTGAGAATGTAAGTCTGAAGTGGTCTGAGAATGTAAGTCTGAAAAGGTCTGAGAATGTAAGTCTGAAATGGTCTGAGAATGTAAGTCTGAAATGGTCTGAGAATGTAAGTCTGAAATGGTCTGAGAATGTAAGTCTGAAGTGGTCTGAGAATGTAAGTCTGAAGTGGTCTGAGAATGTAAGTCTGAAGTGGTCTGAGAATGTAAGTCTGAAGTGGTCTGAGAATGTAAGTCTGAAGTGGTCTGAGAATGTAAGTCTGAAGAGGTCTGAGAATGTAAGTCTGAAGTGGTCTAACTATTAAACTTAAAAACAAAGGTTTCATGGGCGTTACTCTGCATGACTTGTTCAGGACCTTCTCTAGATCCGAACCAGGGCCACGCCATTTGTGAATCAGTTCCTGAATAGTGAGTCTGACTTAAAATTAAACACGCCTCAGGTAGGGATTGTTTGTACTTTTTTGTTGACTTAAAAAAAAATCAAGTTAATTTATAACATCTTCTGCTGACGGAATTAAAAAAAATAACGGCCTATAAAAGCGGAATTCTTGAAGGGGATTCAGCAAAATTGCATTCAAAGCAAAACAGTCATATTTACCACTTGCGCTAGATCAAGGGTGCATTCAGTGCTTGACTCGCGATTTTCACATATTACAGGAGATCAAAAGCAATTTCCCTGAGCTCTAAATAATGCTTAACTATCGTCAAAGGTGAGACGCTGCTTTGGGCTGTGCTTTGGGAAACATGCGTTGTACATCTCGTCCATGGTTTGGTTCAACCTGTCTGGGGAAAAGCACCTGGAGTCTCTCTGCGGCAGCGGCGAGGTCAGGCTCAGGTAGCCACTGCTCCCACCTGTTGTGTTTTTGGAGCTCGAGCTCACGTCGGTGGGGTTCGGGGTAGCTGGATTCGCGATGGAGCTCACCGGTCGTATCGGGGTTGAATTGGGGAAGGACGCCTCCAGAAGCTGGGAAGGTGAGGGGTGGTTTTGTTGTGGGGTTGAATGAAGGGTTTGGACTCTGCCGTGAAGTGTTCTGCTCCCCGTAGAGGCATCGGCTCCCGTGGTCTGTTCTTTGCTGGTCAGGTCAAGAACGTGAGGAGTATACCTTGGAGAACTAGGAACAGGCGCAGGTAGGTGAACCCCACCTGGTGTTGCCGTGTAGAGTGGCGTCAGAAGATTGTCTTGGGAATAGAACATGTTCTGGGGTGTTGCCATAAGCGGGTAGTATGCAGGTGAGTAGAAAGGTACTGCAGCAGGATGCATGAAGCCTGGATTCGGTATTGGTGACAGAAATCCTACCTGTGGGCTCATACTGAAAGTTAATAAATTATAAAAAAAAAACAATGAGAGAAATTGCAAGGTTGTTGAAATGAATATGAAACATACTATTTCTTTCAATATGTGTATCAACAATATTGATTGTTATCCCGTCACACAAGGAAACTAAAGCTATTTGAGGATTTTAAAGAAATTGAAATTTATATCATTTATTTTCAAACTATTAATAGCTAGATCTAAGTCTTTTATCAATTATCGGAAAGCTTGAATTAAAAAAAAAAAAGTTCTTTTTACAAAACTTGTACATTTTATGTACAAAACACACATCTTATAGATGAAACGTCTAAAAGCAAGTCTAATTATAAATAATCAGTTATGTTCAATGCTTCTTAATATGCATAGGACAACTTAAAAGCGATACAAGAAAATGTAAATACCTTGAATAAACATTGAACATTGGGTCGCAACTGACGAATGCACGTGGATCAATGTGATGTACTGGCGATACCATCGGTACAGATGGATTGGGATGAACAACACCGTAAGGTGCAACATACGTTATCTGGACATCAGGATGTGTTGACTGATGTTGGATTGGGATTTGTCCCGTGCGTAATATCTGACCAGAGGAAACGCTCCCAGGTAAACTCGCGTTTGACAACATGGGTACGGGTTTTGATGGATTGGCGGTAGGCAACAGTTGGGTTGGCTTGCTGTCCTCGGTTGGCTTGCATTCCTGGCTCGTTTTGCAGTCCTGGCTTGTTTTGCAGTCCTGGCTTGTTTTGCAGTCCTGGCTTGTTTTGCAGTCCTGGCTTGGTTTGCAGCCCTGGCTTGGTTTGCAGCCCTGGCTTGGTTTGCAGCCCTGGCTTGGTTTGCAGCCCTGGCTTGGTTTGCAGCCCTGGCTTGGTTTGCAGCCCTGGCTTGGTTTGAAGCCCTGGCTTGGTTTGCAGTCCTGGTTTGGATTGCAGGCCTGGCGCAGTGTCGAGTCAGCCGACATTTCCACCTTTGATGGCTTGGTCGTGGTCCCAATTTCAGGCCTAAAAAGTCCCTTGTCAAAGTCTTCTATCATTTTGGCAAGGGCCGCAATGTAAGCCACTGCTGTTTTTAAGAGGTACATCTTAGAGTCATCCTTGTTGGGCACATCTGGATTCAGTGGCATTTCTAGGCGTCTGAGGGCATCAAACGCCTCGGCTATATCCCTCTGCCTCACTCGTTCCTGTCGATAAATTCATACATAAACTTCGTTTAAATTGCTACATTTAAACAATTTAATTGCTTGCGCTATATATATATATTACATATATATATATATATATATATATATTATATGTATTATATATATATATATATATATATTTTATATATTTTT
>CAXITT010000456.1:21271-33508 GCA_964033795.1 Lymnaea stagnalis | reverse complement strand
TTTTTTTTTTCGAGCTTCAAATTCAATTTCCGGCCAGACTCAATTTTTTTTCTTCATTTTATTACCGCATTTATTTATTTATTTTTTTACATTTTTTTAAATTGTTTTGTTTTTTTTTTTTTGGTTTTTTTTTTTTTGTTTCGGTTTTTTCTTTTTTTGTTTTTTTTTTCAATGGGGTTGGGGGGGGGGGGGTCGGTGTACTGCGTAGGTTAGGGTAATTAAATAATATATTTTTAAAATTTCCTTTAAATATAGTGATTTAATGGCGAAATTAGGTAATTAATAAGTCTCACCAGCTATATCTCTATCTATACTAAGTTAATTAACAAGTCTGGCCAGCTTTATCTCTCTATATATACTGACCTTGAACGTGGTCTACCTCTGGCGATTCCCGCCCACCTTTCATGTGGCCAAACCCTAGAAAAAAAAAAAAACCACGTTGCGAGCTGCAAGCCAGGGACAGTAGACCGTCTTTGACCCCGATTAACGTGGGACGCACCCCACCCGACTGTGACCTGGTTTGTCATTGATATCTCCTCTCTTGATCTCATTCGGCGCCTTTATCTCCAGTTTATCTGCTGGACCTGTATCAGGATCCTCGTAGATGGTTCTTGTGACGTAACTCTTCCCGAATCACTATGTCCTTTAGGGAAAAAGGTGGGGCGGGAGGGAATAAAGTTCCCACAAAAGTTTATTTCAGAGTTACCGTCTTCATTGTCCTTCAGGACCAGGAGTGCCCCCATACCATGGGCGCCCGCAGGTAGGGGCAAGGTAGGGCACTCCCCCCCCCCCCTGGTTTGCCTGGATCCATTTTTTTTAGACAAAAATAGACAAAAATTTTTGGAGGGAAAAAAGTTCCCACAAAAGTTTATTTCAGAGTTACCGTCTTCATTGTCCTTCAGGGCCAGGAGTGCCCCCATACCATGGGCGCCCGCAGGTAGGGGCAAGGTAGGGCACTCCCCCCCCCCCTGGATTGATTGGATACATTTTTTTTAGACAAAAATAGACAAAAAATTTATTAAAGTAAAGTGATCGTAAAGAGAAAGTAACTAAGCTGATGTCCTGTCCGTTCGATCGCCATACAAATACGCTACAGTAAATTAAAACTACATTAAAACATTACTAAAAATTGTGTGCCCCCCCCCTGGAAAGTTAATCGTTCATTCATGGTTCATAATATACATATAAATTATATTCTCTACCTCGAGATTAATTCCTCTTTTGACACTTAAAACTGTTAATGGGCCAGATATTCTTCTGCTGCATATGCTATGTTGAAATTTGACAAAACGGATTACCTTGGCCTTGGAAAACGCGGTTCTTCCCCCCCCCTCCCCATGGGTAAAAAAAATGTAGGGCGTCCTTTTAAAATGTTAAATTGTCTTTAAGGTTTTTGTGGAGAAACTAACACAAACTGGAAGTATCTTCTTTTTAATTTTGTGTTTATGTTTTCTTTTAACTTATTAATATATGACGCAATAAACAAACGTAATTCTAAAGGACTATGCTTTTTTTTACACATATATAGATGTATACATATACATTTAAAAGTGATATAGCCATACGCCAAGAACATTTTAAATTGCCTTAGCATAATCGTTTAAATGCCGTACAATAAACATAGTTGTTTGTAAAAAGTTTGAATATTTAAAATACTTATCCGTAAATATAATTTTATTGAGTTGACAATGGGCCCTCTCCCCAAACCTCATCTACAGTGTTTTCCGGGAGTCATCGGCACCCTCATTGAGCACTCCTTCTCCGATAAAGGTGACAGTACCGCCATCTTTATGTGTATGTATATATATCACTGGATGCTAGTAATTAAAATGATTTTTTTTCTTAAGCTTTCACATTTCCAACGTTTCCTACATTTTGTTATTTATTTATATATATATATCGGTACATATAATTATATATGGTTGGTCTAGGCAGTACGAGGGGCAAAAACAAAACCGGGATGAATTTATGTTGATGCATGGTTCAGGGCGATGGGGTCAGAGCTGTCCATGGGAGAGAGCTGTCCACGGGATCAGAGCTCTCCAAGGGGTCACAGTATGCCTAAATTTGGAGCTTATAGACTACCAGACCCCTTCCCGAACGTCTGAAAAGCCCTTCTCCTCCCCCCTCCCCTAAATCATTGTTGAATGGAATTGTTTGAAAGCAACACTGGTCATAATGCATGGGTCGAGCTGGGTCTCAATTAATGCTTGTCCTATATCATTACTTGAATAGACTATAGAGAAGATTGGCGCATTCCTTATGGGTCCCCGGTGCTGTTAAGACGGACCTGCTGATGAGGCATCAGGAGAAACTGGAGTCTGCTACAAAATTAGAGATTCTTTACGTCTAGCAAAAGCTTTTTAATTAGTCTAACATTTGCTGCCTTTGTTTTTAAATCTTACTCCGCACCGATGTTAGCCTATACATTCGTTAATTCTTACGTCCAGCGCTGAGACTATTTCAAAATACATTTTTAGAAACCTAATTGATGCGGCTTATTAATTTTTAAATCCTTTATGTTAACTTTGCTTTTTGTTCGTGTGTTTGTGGCTGTCAAAAATCTTCGGACGGCTTATTGACCCATTTCCAATCAACCTATTGAGCACTGAAACTTGGCAAATAGACTCGTTACCGATGACAACACAGTCTATCACATTTTCAGAACCACACCAACGCCCAAAAATCCGTTTATCTAGGGTTAAAATGAAGGAAATCGGATGACAATGATTCTATGAAATCAAATTCCCGACAAGAGCCCTAAATTATATTCTTTACAAACAACAACAACAAAACCAAACACCGTAAGTGAGTTTGGAGCGTAATAGTTTAGTTTGTTTTTCTATAATAGTTGGTGAAGTAAGTCTGAGATGTTAACGAGCTTTGGACATTAGAATATGAAATAATTTTTAAAATACATACAATTATAAAGGATTTATAAGAACAACTTGAGTGTCGTTAAATGAGAAACATAATTGATGCGGCTTGATAATTTTTAATCTGTGAACCTTTCAAATTCAATGATCTAGTGTTTTGAAAATGGATCGTTTTTTTTTTAAATAAAAGGGCCTAATATGAATTAATTTTGAAGTGTGTGAAATGACAGGAACAAAGAGACCTTAATTTTCAAAATGAGTTTTCCACAGATTTCTGGAGTCGATGAATACCATAATTTAACACGTTATTTTAGCACCATATGATTTTGTATTTTGATCATAGATACTTTCTCTATAGATCGCTATTTTAGCTCACAAAAATAAAAATGGTTCAAATTTTACAGTAAATCAGAGGTTGAGTTCAAGTCACCCCCTCCCTGACGCAAAGGAAAACTGTTTTAATGTCTTATCTGTTCATGTCGGGTAATCTCCCATGATCAGGGATGGTCAAAGCCGTTTGATAAGCGTCGGGCATCGATCACCTCCCAACGTTGGCGGTCGCCAATCGGATTGGTCGTCATGACGGGAGTCAACGATTGGTCAGAATCGTTCATTCATGGTTCATAATATATGTTTTTGCGTGTATAAAAACTAACGATGCCTAAGTAATTTATCGGTCAGCTCGTGACACTGGACGGGGATATTAGAGTTTCAGTTTTCATTCTGGGAAATTCACTAATAGCTTGATTTAATATGTGTATTTACAATAATTTTGTAACAGCGAACTTGTTGTTAAAATGACTCATATAATGGTTAAATTAGCCAGTTGTTTTTAGTGTTGTTAAAAAAATACACAAGATTAAAATACATGTGTTATTTATCACCGGATTTCCAAGAGTGATTCTCAAACTATCATTTCTTAAATCTTGAAAGAAAAATGTTATCAATCATTAAACGATCAGAATAACATAGAAAACTCATAGAGTTGAGGAAATGAATCCGATGATATGCGTAGACGACGACGTGCAAGGTGGGTCTGAACCTTCAATAGAGGATGCTGCTGAAGCGAGTAGACTGTCACCAGAACCTGGCCTGAAACCACGACCCATGAAGACTGCAAGACCCGGCTCTCACAATTCATCACTCGAACTAGACCCTGTTAGTCTGGATCACAATTCATCCCTCGAACTAAACCCTGTTGTTCTGGATCACAATTCATCCCTCGAACTAGATCCTGTTTATCTGGATCAAAATTCATCCCTCGAACTAGACCCTGTTTGTCCGGAACAACGCAGATCACGCGTTGTCTCGTTGCATTGTGATTTCCACGTTATATCGTCCGTGTCACGCCATGATGGCGACATGGGTG
This sequence comes from Lymnaea stagnalis, assembly GCA_964033795.1. Taxonomy (NCBI): domain Eukaryota; kingdom Metazoa; phylum Mollusca; class Gastropoda; family Lymnaeidae; genus Lymnaea; species Lymnaea stagnalis. Next base: position 29,263 of record CAXITT010000456.1, on the reverse strand, counting down.
AGCAGACCGGGGAGAGGATAAGTGAAGAATGTCTTACTTTAAGAGAGACGCGTCTGGTGGACTGTCTAGACATCATTGTAGATCTGCCCGAGGCTACTGCTGCTGAAGACCACGTGTCAGGCATGAGGCCTCCGTCTGCAAAAGGCCCAATGTTTTCACAATTTATGAACGTCGACAACTGCGCAGAGAAGACATCGGAATCAAGTGTGGACATTCTGGTCAAGCAACCCGCGATGAGAGGCAGGCAGAATACTAAACCGTCGTACAGAGAGCCAGGTGTAGGACCCATTAGGACAAGGTATCTATACATTCAGCCACAGTGTCTACCAGAAACAATCGGAACCAGAAATCTGCGCACCTCTCAACTGGTAATTCAAATATTCTATATTTCTTTCATTTTCATTACTAACAAAAATTAATGTCAATTTTTATTTCAATTAATTTTTTTTAAAAAAGAAACACTCTTAAAATGAATTCATTCTTACATCTTTTTTCGAAAATAAGTCTTTATCAAGAGAACATTTGATTTATTTTGTAGAGCTTTCATTAAGTTGATAATTGTATTTCCCCTGCAGAATAATTTATTTAATAAACAAAAAAATCATCAAGTTGGCATTTTTTTTTGTTTTGGATGTACAAACTTCATTCATTATTTTTTTAAAAAAATACTAGATATAGAATAATTTAAGAATTTATCTTTTAAAAAGTTTTGTTAAGTTATAAAATAGAAGAGAATTTAAATTAGTAAAAACTTTTTTTATCCACTATTCTTTAAACATAAAACCTATATCCTATGAAGAAAAAAGATATGCGGGGCAGGGCAGCAATTAGACTGTAAACGAGTCAATCTGAATCACATGATATATAAGAAAATACGGGAAGAAAAAGGAAACAACGATCCAGTCTGCTAAATGCATTTCTCAGGAGACTCAGTGAAATTGCCTGGAAAGTAAAACTAAAATATAAAGTGGGAAAAAAAGAACAGATCTTTTATAAACGTGGACTGCCATTGTATTAGACCTATTTAAATAAAAAATGATAATAAACTCTTCCTAGCTTGACTTCTTCGCTTTTGGTTGAACTATTCGAATTTTGTTGTTAGAGAGTTTATTATCAAGTTTTCCCATACCTTCATTTTCTTGAATGTTAAATTTTATATTAAAAATATTTAGATGCTATAGTTATAAAAATTATACTTGATTAATGAATAAGCCCATGTTTGTCCCCACACAGGAGAGAGCACGACACAGGGGTCTCCTTGCCGCCTTTGATGCTCTGCGACGTCTAGATATGCCTCTTAATCCGTTCACAAAATTAAAATTTGGCTCAAAGGCTTACCTGCTGAGGACGGCGTCTGCCTACATACGGGCGATGCAGAGAATGATCGCCGAGCACGACCGGGCCATCATGTGCAGGTTGGGAACCCCACGGGCCTTGCCACAACCGGGTGCGTCTCTTGAGGCCAGCTTGACCAGGGGGGATGTCATTCACTTACACCAGCTACCCCAGCTGCTGTCGTCGTTGAATGATGTCAGTGAAGTTGACGATTCACTGACGGCCATCAAAGTGAGGCGTGTTTCACCAATCTGTAACAACGGCAGTGGCCATCTGAGTGCAAAACACAGAGCTATTCCCGAGTTGTCCACTGACAGTGGACAGGCTCGTGACAGTGCTACAAGGACATCAGCTTTCTATGAAACAGGCCAACAATGTCAAGGTCAAGGAAATTCTTTGACAGCTAATGGCATATTACCCACAAGGTAAGAATTTTTCGTTAAAACAGATAGCTGTTAAAACAGATAGTTGATGAAACAGATTACTTTTGCTAACACAGACAGTTGCTAACACAGACAGTTGCTAACACAAACAGTTGCAAACACAGACAGTTGCTAACACAAACAGTTTCAAACACAGACAGTTGCTAACACAAACAGTTTCAAACACAGATAGTTGCAAACACAGACAGTTGCTAACACAAACAGTTGCAAACACAAACAGTTGCAAACACAAACAGTTGCTAACACAGACAGTTGCTAACACAGACAGTTGCTAACACAAACAGTTGCAAACACAGATAGTTGCTAACACAAACAGTTGCAAACACAGACAGTTGCAAACACAGACAGTTGCTAACACAAACAGTTGCAAACACAGACAGTTGCTAACACAGACAGTTGCAAACACAGACAGTTGCTAACACAGACAGTTGCTAACACAAACAGTTGCTAACACAAACAGTTGCAAACACAGACAGTTGCTAACACAAACAGCTGCAAACACAGACAGTTGCTAATACAAACAGTTGCAAACACAGATAGTTGCTAACACAGAGTTGCTAAAACAGATAGTTCCAGCACTTATATTCTTTTGTATGGGGAGACCTAAATAAAGCCTTCAAAAGTGTACACGTTGTGCCCAATGTTGCACCTGGTATATATAGCTTTATCCCTGTCCAATAATCTTGTCGTGCCTAACTGGTTACCGGAAATTTGATCGAAAGAAATCTCTTCGACGGTAAATTGATCGACGGAAATTTGATCGAACGGAAATTCGGTAGAATCTCTTTTTTCAGTGCACACGTTAAAGTTTTCGTCAAATTTCTTTTTGAACGCACTATAATATGTAGTAAAACAAAATAATTCCATTTTCTAAACCAGCGGTTCTCAACCTGTGGGTTGCGACTCCTTTGGGGGTTAGAACGACCCGTACACAGGCGTCGTCTAAGACATCGGAAAACACATATTTATAAAGTGGCAACGCAAGTAATTTATGGTTGGGGGTCACCACAACATTATGAACTGTATTAAAGAGTCGTGGCATTAGGAAGGTTGAGAACCGCTGTTCTAAATTTTGAAGGAGCCCATATGACGATCGGTATATTTATATATATATATATATATATATATATTATATATATATATATAATACCCACAATAGACGCACCACAGATTAATATGTAAGATAACAGCAGTGAGATCAAGATTCAAAGTAAAACAAACGTCAATGTATTTTAAAAATATAATGTAACATGTTCTTTAAAGCAGCAACCAAATAACAATGAACTCAGTTAGAAACCTGTGTTGTCGCTGACAATAAAATTAATACTTTGATTTATAAAAATATCGTTTCAGTAGCTACTACAATTTCCTGCCACCAAGCAAGTCTGTGTATGATGCTCAGTGCGCCAGAGGTTCAGCCCAAAATAACGATCATCCTTTCGTAGCCAACCAGGCGCTTCCTTATCACAGACAAGCCGTTCAGAACTGGACATCATCACACAGTGCAACAGATGCGATGGGATCATTGGCCAGAAATGATTTTAGAGAGGATGCGTTTGGTCAACAGATGAGGTCTTATAATTACAACCCAGGATCCGTTCACGGCCACAATGTAGATGGAAGCTTTTTTTATAACCCTGGCGCATCGCACATGGCGTCGATTACCCCGGATGTACCACACGCAACCCCTAGTGGCACAAATGCGTCACGCAGTTCCCACGTTGGCACGTACTACAACGTTTGTACCCAGAATGCTCCAGTCACCACCCAGTATTACACAAGTCTCGCACATGGCACCACTGTTCAGGCCCTGTATCCGTTCGTCTTCAATGAAAAACAACACCACAGCAGCAACACCACCAGGACGGGTTATGTTCAGGCCAACCCACACCTGAACAGCAACCCGTCCCCAACCAGCAACCCGTCACCCACCAGCCCAGTGGATAGCGGGCGTTTCACCAACAGCGCCTCCAGCTGGTCAGCTCATGACTACAACACTGATACAAGCAACGGTCACGTGAGTTGGGACATCAACACATGCCCACCGGCTCAGTAGATATATAGAGGACGTTCTGCCATCAACGTTGCCAGCAAATGGCTACATACCAATGATACAAGTAACTGTCATGTGAGTTGTTGGGTGAACACGTGCCCGCCAGGGGAGTCTACAATTCCTTTTCTACAAACGAAAGATTTTTATAATTTTATTACTTTAAAAAAAAATACTTTTTGTCATGCACATTATTTTTTTTTCTATGCCTATAATTAAATCGCCATAGTTTTATTCTGATGCAAAACAAGCAAGCGCTAATTAATCGCATTTGTTTTTGTTTTATTATTATGTTATGCATTATTATGGTCGCACTTAAAATAACGTCTCATCTTCATTAAGAATATTAGCATATTTATTAAAATGTTTTTTCTCTCAAAACATCAATACCCTTACAAATCGCCAGAGAAGTGTTGCGTCTGCTCTCATCCATTACCGTAAATTATGGCAGTAAAACAACATTCTTACAAAAAAAATTTAGATATTAATATTCAAAGTAAAGAATTATTCGCTTTTCATATCAATAAATTTAGAGGGACATTATATATATATATATGGCTGCATCTATTGGTACCCGGGTACCTATAATCGCCAATGACTATTCGCACCCGGAGTGGCTCCATACAGATTAAATGGCTTCGGAGTTGGTTGTGATAACAATAATAGTATGAGAATTGTTTTTTTTTTAAAATGTTCTTTCTCCTTGTTATTTCATAGATTCATAGTTTTATTCTGTTTAGTTGTTTTTTTTTAATTTTTGCTTTGTTAATTTCTCTTAGGACGGGTAGATTTTTTTTCTTTCTTATTTTCTTTTTTAGTTTTAGCCATTTTCGTAGATCATTTAAAAAAAAAAATCTATTAATGACGATGATTTAGATACATTTATTGCTTTCATTTGAATTTTAGAAAAGTAATAATATTAATTTAATTATTAAAATTAAATCCTTTATTTAAGATTATTTATGTGTATTGTTTAAGTTAAAATATTTAAACACACAGTACTTTATGAATTAATTAGGTATTCTAAATAATGAATTAATTTCAACTATTCCTCTAGAGCAGTGGTTCTCAACCTTCCTAGTGCCCCGACCCTTTAATACAGTTTCTCGTGTCGTGGCGACCCCCCAGCCACACAATTACTTTCGTTGCTACTTCATAGCTGTAAGGATTTGTGTTTTCAGGTGGTCTTAGGTGACCCCTGGAAAAGGGTCGCGCGACCCCTTTGGGGCTCGCGACCCACAGGTTGAGAACCGCTGCCCTAGAGAGCTTGGCTTAGTCAGAACAAAACCACCAATTTTAAACATTTTCCTTGGCCCTGGGAGTCATACATGCGGACAGTGACTATTTTTCCTGATATCTCGAATCTCCTTTCAACAACTTTTCTCATTTGACTTGACCTTATTCATAAGGTAGTTGCAATGAACATCTTAAAGTAAAGGACGCCATTGTATAAAGCATGAGAAGGAGACTAAATTTTGGAGGACTCGTCTTTTTTTTTTACCATATCTGTCTACTGGGTCTAACACACCGGTGCATAACTTAAAATTTAATATAAAAAAAAAACCTTAACTGACTTGAGAACATTTTTGTTTGGTTGTTAGTTATTTGAGTTGTGTACTCAAGTAATCCATAAAATAAATTAGGGGCCAGTATGGAGAAGGCAGCCAATAAACTCATTCAATTAGGTCACATCATTCCTTTGCCATTTGTCTCCTTTTACTTTCTCACATTCCTTGTTGGTACCCGTACAGTTAACTATTGTTTGTATCATTTCTTCATTTAAGTACAGATGTAATGATTGAGTGGGAGCAAATATATGTGATCTGTGAAGGGAGTTTGGTTTCAAGGCAACTAAGTCATGCCACATTGAAAATAAAATACTGATAACCCTAAATAATTAGAGCCATTGAAAAAATATAGTACATACAAACCATACACAAACAGAAAGACAAAAGTCCACTAAGGTTTGTTTTTTTAAAATTTGTTGTGACTTTTGTTGCAAACAATTTAACATTTTATACCAATTTTGACTTTTACGCAAAATGAATAAAGACAAATTTGTATTGCATTGTGTTGTAACTTATTGTACTGTATTTTAAATGAAACTTGGCATACACATTAAGAATAACATTGACATAAAGTTTAAAGAAGCTTATTACACAGCAGTTATTGGAAGTGTTACAAATGGCATGTATGTGGGGGGTCACATAAATATTCGAGAACTCTTCAGGAGTAGCAAATGTAAAAATGTTATAAAACTTTTCTAGTTGGAATATACCCAGTATATAAAAACAGCCTCTTGAATTTTGTAAAGAATATCAATGAAAAGAAGCATGCAATGTTTGAAGGCTGTAGCTAGTATACTTTTCCTCCCAATTCATTTGGCGTTCCTAAAAAATCCGGAAAATGCAAATGAGAAAAATTTAAAAAAAAGTATAAAATTGTGTTGTTTTTTTAATTAGAGGGCTGTATGAACGATATAGGATGCATACAACATGTACATATAACATTCATGAATTAAAAAACAATTAGAAAACTAAGACAGAAAAGATCGAAAAAAAAATTAACACACGAACGTAATAAAAAAAATACATAAATAAAAAAATTCTGAAAAATTTCCCTTTGAGATATTTGTTTAAAAACCATCCATCATTAAGTAGAGAATGTCAATGTCAATATAAATAAGCATGCAAAGTCTCAATTATGTAGTTCCAAAACTTTTTCTCTTGATTCATCAATTGACGTCAGAAAAGAAAATGAAAATGCTATATCCATAAAAGATGGAAAAGACACTGACAAATGCTTATTAAAAAAATTAAAGGTTACTTGAACAACATTGGATGCATACATCATGAATACATTCCACTCGTTAATTTTAAAAAAAAAACCAATTTAAGTACATAGATATAATTGATAGAATATAAATGAATGCATTTTCCCAACAACCCACTAGCCTCGAGCCGAATAAAAATAATAAGATCATAAAAACTTCGGAATTTTGTTTATGAGACATGTAATTAAAAAAAAAATCAATCATTATGAAGAGAATATAATAGAAAAAACCGTGCAAAGTTTGAAACATGTGGTAATAATACTTTTCCTCATAATACATTTGACGTCAGAGATAAATGGAAAATCCTACGTGGACCACTTTAAAAAGAGAAAAAAATTCAATTAAGCAATATTAGAAATATAGGAGTCAAATAAAATGAAATTTAAAGCATATTAATGTGAAATTATCATAAAAGATAAGAATTTTCTAGATATTTTTACAAATGTTAAACAATATTGTAGAACATGTTAATGTTTTTTTATAAGAAATCAATAGACTCAGCCTAGGAAACAAAAATCTGCCCAAGAAATATAATAAAAATGGTTATTTACACAATTTTGTAAAATAATTTTCAGCACATTAAAAAACATTTAGATATTTATAAAATTAGCTGAAATCTTTCGGAACCAATCATTGCGAATTAGCAGTGAAAATAAATTTACAAGAACAAGTCAAGAATGACGATTATCTGAGCAAGGCCTTTTCAAACCCAGTTGTTGGGTTCAGCTGTCTATGTTCTATATACCGGTATTCACTTTTCTGCTTGATACTTGTCCGTTGGTTCACTAGTCCTGTGTTTGGATGTGTTATGGTGAGTTGTGGGTTTACTTGGCCTGCGTTCATTTGCGCGGCCACCGCAGCAGACACAAACCATACAATTTATGCAGCATTAATGATCAGAAATCTGCCTAAAGTAAACCTATACACGGGTAAGCCGCGGCGACTGCGTTGCTGCACACAGCCTTACTAAACAGAAACATGGCAAGGCCGTGGAGGCCACGTCGCTCTAGCTATGCCGACGTATTACTTTAGTGTATCAGTACTATCAAAGAATGACTGGTAATCAGCAGGCCAGACCAGGGAAACGGCGCATGGGCAAAAAAAAAGGTGCGAAGCGAGAGACTCGGCTACGTAATAGAATTCCCCCAACAACAGACACTGAGAGAGCGACCAATGTCCAAGCGTTGGGTGGTGTGTAACGTGTCCTCATAATGAGCAGATCTGGGAAACGTTTCGAGCGGACCAGGGGTTATGTTGCGATATGTTAACTAGAAAGTTGTGCCACCCACAACCAATAAGTTTAAAAAAAAAAAAAAAAAAAAAAAAAAAAA
>CAXITT010000455.1:620040-643308 GCA_964033795.1 Lymnaea stagnalis | reverse complement strand
GTTACACTTCTGTGGGTACGGAGTTACACTTCTGTGGGTACGGAGTTACACTTCTGTGGGTACGGAGTTACACTTCTGTGGGTAGGGAGTTACACTTCTGTGGGTAGGGAGTTACACTTCTGTGGGTAGGGAGTTACACTTTTGTGGGTAGGGAGTTACACCTCTGTGGGTAGGGAGTTACACCTCTGTGGGTAGGGAGTTACACTTTTGTGGGTAGGGAGTTACACTTCTGTGGGTACGGAGTTACACTTCTGTGGGTAGGGAGTACACTTCTGTGGATACGGAGTTACACTTCTGTGGGTAGGGAGTTACACTTCTGTGGGTACGGAGTTACACTTCTGTGGGTACGGAGTTACACCTCTGTGGGTACGGAGTTACACTTCTGTGGGTACGGAGTTACACTTCTGTGGGTAGGGAGTTACACCTCTGTGGGTACGGAGTTACACCTCTGTGGGTACGGAGTTACACTTCTGTGGGTAGGGAGTTACACCTCTGTGGGTAGGGAGTTACACCTCTGTGGGTACGGAGTTACACTTCTGTGGGTAGGGAGTTACACTTCTGTGGGTAGGGAGTTACACTTCTGTGGGTAGGGAGTTATATATAACTTGAACTGTTTGAGATCCGTCCCACGGGGGAGGAGAGAACGGTGTGGGGTGGGGGTGGGGGGCAGATTAAAAAACAGATCAAAAGGAAAACAAACGTGTGACAATGACGTCATAGAGAATTCTGTGAGTCATAGTCATTTTTTTTGCGTCATAGTCATTTCTTGAAGTCAGTCATTTTTTGGAGTCATAATCATTTTTTGGAGTCAGTTAATTTCTTGGATTCATAGCTATTTCTTGTAGTCAGTCATTTCTTGGAGTCATTATCATTTTTGGAGTCTTGGTCATTTTTTATAGTCATAGTAATTTCTTGGAGTCATAGTCATTTTTTGGAGTCATAATCATTTTTTGGAGTCAGTTAATTTCTTGGATTCATAGCTATTTCTTGTAGTCAGTCATTTCTTGGAGTCATTATCATTTTTGGAGTCTTGGTCATTTTTTTATAGTCATAGTAATTTCTTGGAGTCATAGTCATTTTTTTGAGTCATAGTCATTTTTTGGAGTCAAAGTCATTTCTTGGAGTCATAGTTATTTCTTGGAGTCAGTCATTTCTTGGAGTCTTAATCAATTTTTGGAGTCATAGTCATTTTTTGGGGTCAGTCATTTCTCGGAGTCATAGCTATTTCTTGGAGTCAGTCATTTCTTGGAGTCATAATCAATTTTTGGAGTCATAGTCATTTTTTGGAGTCAGTCATTTCTTGGAGTCATAGTCATTTCTTGGAGTCAGAACTATTTCTTTGAATCAGTCATTCTTGGAGTCAGTCATTTCTTGGAGTCATAGCTATTTCTTTGAATCAGTCATTTCTTGTAGTCAGTCATTTCTTGGAGTCACGGCTCTTTCTTTCAATGATGCCAACTTGTGCCTTCAGGTAAGTCCACATTTCTAATACACATTTCTTGTACACATGTCTTGTACACATGTGTTGTACACATTTCTTGTATATAGTCATTTCTTGGAGTCAACGCTTTTTCTTGGAGTCATAATCATTTTTTTGAGTCATTAGTCATTTCTTGGAGTCATAGCTATTTCTTGGAGTCAGTCATTTCTTAGACTCAAAGCTATTTCTTGGAGTCATAATCATTTCTTGGAGTCATAGCTATTTCTTGGAGTTATAATCATTTTTTGGAGTCATAGCTCTTTCTTTCAATGTGGCCAATTTGTGCCTTCAGATAAGTCCACATTTCTTATACACATGTCTTGTACACATTTCTTGTACACATATGGCTACGCACCAAGTCTACAAAATAAATCAGGGAGATTTCTTTCTGCACTCTACCAACCCCCAGTAACACCCCTATTCGATTCTACAAACGGCTCCCCTCCTCAGCGCCCCCGCCCCACCTGACCCCCCACCCTCCCACAGTGACCGGGTTTCAATGAGGCCAGAGTTATATGTATGTCTACAAGACTTCCAGTAACAGATGGCTAAAAATGTCCGTTCCCCAATAAAACAGGAGATGACCGAGGGCTAACTACTGGTCGAACTGACCACTGGTCGAAATGGCCTCTGGTACGTGGTCTTAGCCAAGGCAGTAGGGCATTCTTGTTAGCGGCGTCGGCTGGCGGGGAAGGGGGAGGGGGGAGTAGGGAGGGGGGTTATTCAGTGGTGGAATGAAAGGAAGCAATGGAAGGGATAATTATGGGACGTGATGGAAACAACGCAACCAACCCCGTAGTTTGGCAACCCGTAGTTTAGCAACCCGTAGTTTGTCAACCCATAATATAGCAACCCGCAGTTAAGCAACCCGTTGTTTAGCAACCGTAGTTTGTCAACCCATAATATAGCAACCCTCCGTATAGCAACCCTCCGCATAGCAACCCTTAAAATGGATGCTTTCATTTTTAAAAAAAAATTCGTTAATTTATTTTTAATTAATTTTTTTAAAATAATTTTTTTGGTTTCAGTTCATTTTCTTTACGTTCAAATTTTTTAAACTCACAGAAATGTTTAATGGAGCTTGCCGTGGAGAGTATTCTGTTTACACCAGTGGTTACAAGCTTCCACTTATTGCGTCATTGATCGAATTTTCCCCATTTGAAAATACATTTAGCCGTCCTCTTGCTTGATTAGTTTCATTGTTTCTTTTCCAATCCATGTTTTTATACGGCGTACACATGCTACTCACACGATATAGTTTATAATGGGATCCCAAATATTGGCTTTAGGGTCGATTTGTCCATTAAGTTTCCCTGCTTCTTGGGTTCCGACAATCGAGGGCTTTTGGGATACGTTGGTTCTTTAGCGGTCCTTCAGGATATGGTGATCTTTAAGTCAATGGTGGTCCTTGTGTCAATGGTGGTCCTTGTGTCAATGGTGGTCCTTGTGTCAATGGTGGTCCTTGTGTCAATGGTGGTCCTTGTGTCAATGGTGGTCCTTGTGTCAATGGTGGTCCTTGTGTCAATGGTGGTCCTTGTGTCAATGGTGGTCCTTGTGTCAATGGTGGTCTTTGTGTCAATGGTGGTCCTTGTGTCAATGATGGTCTTTGTGTCAATGGTGGTCCTTGTGTCAATGGTGTTCTTTGTGTCAATGGTGGTCCTTGTGTCTATGGTGTTCTTTGTGTCAATGGGGGTCCTTGTGTCAATGGTGGCCCTTGTGTCAATGGGGGTCCTTGTGTATATTGTGTTCCTAGTGCCAAGTGTGGTCCTATTGTGAATAGTGAACTGTTGACCTCTGACCTCATAACCCCATCTCTTTGTCTGTCACAATAACCTCAAATAGAAACATGGCCGAACACATGCGTAAAGACACTGTGAACGCTATCAAAACAATAGATCAATGGAAACGTAAATTCTTATATCTGTACTACGACTCAATGTACACACAACAGCAACTCATCACTCATTTCGTGTCTCAAGGGACGTCACACGTTTCTGCAAATACATTTTAAAATTATGATGTTTACATTTGCCGTTAAAAGACTTAAATACTACTTACATACTACTTACACCTGATTATTCAATGATTAGTGTAATCATACTTTATTATACTTTCCTGTCGCCCTCATCATCAGCCTGCGGGATAAGTTAACCTCCCCCCCCCACCTCCTGAGGTTACCCCCCACCGCCAACCTCAGGCCAGCCCTCCACCTCCCCCAGGCCAGCCACCCACACCCCCCACCAGCTAGCCCCCCGGGCCATAGAGGCTGTGCAGTATTGACACTGTTAAGTAGATTTATCCAATTTTTGCATGCTTCTATTTCGGTCTCGCGTCTCTCGCTGTAGACGAGATTTTCTTCATCGATCAACTTCTGCTCTTCCTTGATCATCCTGTTTGTCTTTAGAAATGTGCAACAGACTGTCCCCCATTTTTTTCTCCCCCCCCCCAACCCCCCACCCAATGCATACTTTTTTTTTTTGAGCTGAAGCTGCGAAGTGGTTTTTCTTCATCGCTCAACTTCTGCTCTTCCTTGATCCTCCTGTTTGTCTTTAGAAATGTGCACCAGACTGTCCCCCATTTTTTTCTCCCCCCCCCCCACCCCCCACCCAATGCATACTTTTTTTTTTGAGCTGAAGCTGCGAAGTGGGATGACTAGCCTGGGTCTGATGGAGTACACCATCAATAACATGACCCCCCTCCCCCCCGCCAGGCCAAGACGTCATCAACCATTCTCCCATGGTCCAATATCTAAGACATACTCTCATGGTCCCAAATCTAAGACATTCTCCCATGGTCCCAACATCTAAGACATTCTCCCATGGTCCCAAATCTAAGACATTCTCCCGTGGTCCCAAATCTATGACATTCTCCCATGGTCTCAAATCTAACACATTCTCCCATGGTCTCAAATCTAAGACATTCTCCCATGGTCTCAAATCTAACACATTCTCCCATGGTCCCAAATCTAAGACATTCTCCCATGGTCTCAAATCTAAGACATTCTCCCATGGTCAAAATTCTAAGACTTTCTCCCATGGTCTCAAATCTAAGACATTCTCCCATGGTCCCATCGTTTGGACATTCCCCCAAGGTCTCAAATATACGACATCACCTTACTGTCTCAAATCCCCCATTCAACATCTATGCATTAGCCCCATCCCCCCCTGTCACCTCCCCCTCTCCCTTCCCCCTCTCCCCTCTCTCTCTTCCACCCACACCCACCCCCATCACAGGCCCCCATGGATGAGTATTTTGTTCCCGTACAAATCAATTTCAACCTCCAATAACAATAGACGCAGGGGGGTCGTGTCTGCCCCTGGGGTGGTGGAGGTTTTTGTGGTGTAGTTTGTTTGTTTGTTTGTTTGTTTCAGCGTCGGCCCCTTTCCTCATGCTCGCCAACAAACGTGATGGGTTAAAACTAGCCATTTACAGGGTCGGAGCGAAACCCAACAAACCATCGCTTTGTAGACGTACGCTTTATTGCAACCACACCTAGTCGCAAGGACATGGAGTGTCGTTACAAAGTCATTATGAAGTCATTCTGAAGTCATTTACGTCATGAGGTCATTTGAAGTCATAAATTCATTTTGAAGTGATTTTGAAGTCAATATGAAGTCATTTAAAATCATCATGAAGTTATTATGAAGTCATTATGAGATTCTACCGGTCTAACCGATGGAGTTAAAGTGAGCTAACGACAGAGTTGGGACTAAACAAAGTGTATCAAAATGGTGCACGAATGATTTCAGAAATTTACTTCATAAAAACGCAATTTAAGAAAAAAAATATATAGGAAACTCCGAAAGCCGAGAATGTCTTTGACAGACTTCAGAAACACCTCTTGGACCAATGAATGTCTTTGACAGACTTCAGAAACAACTCTTGGACCAATGAATGTCTTTGACAGACTTCAGAAACAACTCTGGGACCAATGAATGTCTTTTACAGACTTCAGAAACAACTCTTGGACCAATGAATGTCTTTGACAGACTTCAGAAACAACTCTGGGACCAATGAATGTCTTTGACAGACTTCAGAAACAACTCTGGGACCAATGAATGTCTTTGACAGACTTCAGAAACAACTCTGGGACCAATGAATGTCTTTGACAGACTTCAGAAACAACTCTGGGACCAATGAATGTCTTTGACAGACTTCAGAAACAACTCTGGGACCAATGAATGTCTTTGACAGACTTCAGAAACAACTCTGGGACCAATGAATGTCTTTGACAGACTTCAGAAACAACTCTGGGACCAATGAATGTCTTTGACAGACTTCAGAAACAACTCTGGGACCAATGAATGTCTTTGACAGACTTCAGAAACAACTCTGGGACCAATGAATGTCTTTGACAGACTTCAGAAACAACTCTGGGACCAATGAATGTCTTTGACAGACTTCAGAAACAACTCTGGGACCAATGAATGTCTTTGACAGACTTCAGAAACAACTCTGGGACCAATGAATGTCTTTGACAGACTTCAGAAACAACTCTGGGACCAATGAATGTCTTTGACAGACTTCAGAAACAACTCTGGGACCAATGAATGTCTTTGACAGACTTCAGAAACAACTCTGGGACCAATGAATGTCTTTGACAGACTTCAGAAACAACTCTGGGACCAATGAATGTCTTTGACAGACTTCAGAAACAACTCTGGGACCAATGAATGTCTTTGACAGACTTCAGAAACAACTCTGGGACCAATGAATGTCTTTGACAGACTTCAGAAACAACTCTGGGACCAATGAATGTCTTTGACAGACTTCAGAAACAACTCTGGGACCAATGAATGTCTTTGACAGACTTCAGAAACAACTCTGGGACCAATGAATGTCTTTGACAGACTTCAGAAACAACTCTGGGACCAATGAATGTCTTTGACAGACTTCAGAAACAACTCTGGGACCAATGAATGTCTTTGACAGACTTCAGAAACAACTCTGGGACCAATGAATGTCTTTGACAGACTTCAGAAACAATTCTGTTTGAAAGATGGAATCGGGTCTATTAAACTCTATTAGGATTTTTTTGGTGGGCGTGAAGAAAAAAAAAGGGGGGGGGGCATGTTGATGACATGATGATGAGTGGTTAATGGGATGTTAAGGGGAAGAGGGGGGTGAGAGTCTGAGGGAGAGATGACGTTAAGAGGGCAGGGTAAGAAGATGGAGGACCAGCTGGGCGTGAAGCTGCTGATGTCTGGCCTGTTGGCACGTGGATGGAAAATTGTGTTTGAATTATTATTATTTTGTGTGTGTGGGGGGCGGGGGGGGGGGCGCAAGGCGAAGTTCCTTAAAAGAATATCAAAGTCCTTGAACAATGTCAATGTTTTAGAAACTGACATCAAATTTCATGGACAATGTCCAGATCTTAGACATAAACATAAAATTACGCACTCTCCGCAGCATAAATAAAACATCAAATTACATAATCAAGTTACATAATCAGATTACATAATCAAATTACATAATCAAGTTACATAATCAGATTACATAATCAAATTACATAATCAAGTTACATAATCAAATTACATAATCAAGTTACATAATCAAATTACATAATCAAATTACATAATCAAGTTACATAATCAAATTACATAATCAAATTACATAATATCCTGGTAAATTTTAAATGACAAGTACATTTGCAGCAAATGCAAAGTACAGTTTGTAACATCTGTTAGATTGTACCGAGACCCAGAAATAACCAAGTACAGTTTGTGACAGCTGTTAGATTGTACCGAGACCCAGAAAGTTGACATTTACTGGATCCTGGAAATGTCACCTTTGAAATCCTGAGCGCTGACGCCTTTAGAGGCGTCACGAACTAGTGCTATATTTAGACATCGGCGCATGCTCATCCAATGGAAAGCGAGATTGATGCGTCCGCGGGGTTAATTGGTGCAACTATTTGTCTTTAATACTGGACCTTACCGAGCCGACCCCCTCTAGCACACTGCAGTCAAACAGTACTGCTGACATACACACCTGTACTACTGACATACACACCTGTACTGCTGACATACACACCTGTACTGCTGACATACACACCTGTACTGCTGACATACACACCTGTACTGCTGACATACACACCTGTACTGCTGACATACACACCTGTACTGCTGTCATACACACCTGTACTGCTGTCATACACACCTGTACTGCTGTCATACACACCTGTACTTCTACCATACACACCTGTACTTCTACCATACAAACCTGTTCTTCTACCATACACACCTGTACTTCTACCATACACACCTGTCCTTCTACCACACACACCTATACTTCTACCATACAAACCTGTAGTTCTACCATACACCCCAATACTGCTTTCCTACACACCTGTACTGCCTCCATATAAACCCGTGGCACTTCCAGGAAACACCAGGAGATGTCCCAGGGGGTCAGACACTTGCGAACGTGTCTCTCCAATCATTTTTTTAAAAATTGATTTTAAAGACACGTAGTGCTCCGCCCCCCCCCCCCCCCCAGTTTCCCTCCGGCAGCCCCGTGCTCTACTGATTAAGAACCACCGGCAAGCATCATCACCCACCGCAGTGGCTGTGCATATTTATAAAACTCCTCAGTAGCTTTGCTATTCATACATCTTCTCAGTAGCTTTGCTATTCATACATCTTCTCAGTAGCTTTGCTATTCATACATCTTCTCAGTAGCTTTGCTATTCATACATCTTCTCAGTAGCTTTGCTACTCATACATCTTCTCAGTAGCTTTGCTATTCATACATCTTCTCAGTAGCTTTGCTATTCATACATCTTCTCAGTAGCTTTGCTATTTATTTATACCCTCTTCTCAGTGGCTTTGCTATTCATAAAACTCCTCAGTAGCTTTGCTATTTCTACAACCCCACGCTAGTTAATTGAATGGCTCGATGCCGCATATTTTGCATTGCAGATCCCTGGATCAATCTCCCATTGAAATTCGACTTCATTAATTTGTTCTTCAAATAAAGCTCAAAGGTGCGATGGCGTGCATACCGTCATTTGCGCGTCCCTGTGGCTCGTAATGCTTACTATTTTAAGATCCTTTATCTAAACTTCGCTTATGTTTGTGGCTGACGGACGGAGTAATTGGATGGCCAAAATCTTCAGACGGCTAACTGACCCACTTCCCGTCGACCTATCGAGCTGAAACTTGGCACATAGACTCGTTGCCGATGACAACACAATCTTTCACATTTTTAGCCCCAGCCCCCAACCCCACAAAATCAGGATGTTCCTGTTTTTTCATGGTAAACATGAAAGGAAATCCCCGATAACTGCGCTAAAGGATGATTTTAAAAAAAAAATAATAATATCGCAAGCTGGTTGGCTAATGTGTCTTTTGTTTTCCTGAAATTGTTGGTGACACAAATCTGCGGAGTGAAAGCGGGAGGGTCATCAGAATATTTAATATAGTTCAGGGGCGTGGAAAAAATGTGCAGTGGCGAGCCGTGGTTGTGGTGGGCGGGGCATTATTTGGGATTCTTATAAAGTGCAAGACCTGTATGCATGTTTCGTCAAAGTTTCAGGTTACAGTCTCTCTCCCCCCCCCCCCAAAATTCTCGATGTTACATTTTATAAAGGACTATTTCGACAGACATTGTTTGTAAGGGTTGTTCAAATTGATCAATAAACATTGTTTGTAAGGGTTGTTCAAATTGATCAACAAAATTTTTTGTAAGGGTTGTTCAAATTGATCAATCAACAAACATTGTTTGTAAGGGTTGTTCAATTTTATCAACAAAAATGTATTGATTTGATGGGAGATTTTTGACGCAATGGTTCGGCGAATCTAGTTGAATATGTCTACGCAGTCACACACCTTACCCTCAAAGCCACACGTCCTACCCACACAGCCACACACCTACATACATAGCCACGCACCCTACCTACATAATCACACACCGTACACACACAGTCACAATCCCTACCCACACAATCACACACCCTACCCACAGTCACAATCCCTACCCACACAGCCACACACCCTACCCACACAGCTACACACCCTACCAACACATCCACACACACCGAGCGCTGTCTAATGAGGCGATCAAGTGCTCAAACCTCTGTTCCTAGACCGACATTTCAAAGATGGTCTTTTAAGTGGTTGGGAAATCAATTCCACAAAATAGGGTTGGTACATTTTAAGGGTTTTAAAACACGAGGTTGTCTTTCACATGAGGTTGTATGTGTGTGTGGGGGGGGGTGTCTATTGCAGGAGGTTGTATGGTGGGGTTGTCTATCGCTGGAGGTTGTATGTCAGATGGTCGGGTTGTCGGTAGCAGGAGGTTGTACTAAGTTACTCAAGACGCGTTTTGGCCCAAGATAAATTTTTCTCCCTTTTGATAACATAATCATTTTATTGTTGATTTCTGTCTAGAAAGCTGAATTATATTGAACTCTTTTAAATGGCGGCTTCAATCATCTGTAGACACTCCTGGAGTGCACCTGGTTATACTGGAGTGCACCTATACTGGAGTGCACCTGGTTATTTTTAAGTGCACATGGTTATTCTGGAGTCCATCTGTTATTCTTGAGTGCTCATAGTTATTCTGGTGTGCACATGGTTTTTCCGGAGTGCACATAGCTATTCTGGAGTGCACATGGTTATTCTGGAGTGCACATGGTTGTTCCGGAGTGCACATGGCTATTCTGGAGTGCACATGGTTATTCTGGAGTGCACATGGCTATTCTGGAGTGCACATGGCTATTCTGGAGAGCACATGGCTATTCTGGAGAGCACATGGCTATTCTGGAGTGCACATGGCTATTCTGGAGTGCACATGGCTATTCTGGAGTGCACATGAATGAGACATTTCTAGAAAGCACACATAAAATGGGGACAGTCAAACACACGCAAATGACGATGATCTACCGTGATCGGGGTCGAGAAAAAGAACTCCACAGCCCCAGCAATTGAGAACCGCTGTTATGAATATATTCTGATCAAGTTCTGCAATCCTGTGAGCAGACGGGACGAACATGGCGGAAGACAAGCAAAGAGGGGGGGGGGGAGGGTGGGGGGGGGAGTAACCTGTACCTAGCAGGTCTTTAAAGACGTTAGTTGATGTTTTTTTATATACAAGATTGTTGTAGCTGTGTAGCTAGTCTGGCCCTGTGTCTCGTGGATCTGGCCATGTGTGTAGCTGGTCTGGCACTGTATGTAGCTGGTCTGGCACTGTGTGTAGCTGGTCTGGCACTTTGTATAGCTGGCCTGACCCTGTGTGCCGCAGGTCTAGCCCTTGTGTGCCGCGGGTTTGGTCCTGTGTGCCGCAGGTCTGATCCTGTGTGCCGCGGGTCTGGTCCTGTGTGCCGCGGGTCTGGTCCTGTGTGCCGCGGGTCTAGCCCTTGTGTGCCGCGGATCTGGTCCTGTGTGCCGCAGGTATAGCCCTTGTGTGCCGCGGTCTGGTCCTGTGTGCCACGGGTCTGGTCCTGTGTGCCGCGGGTCTGGTCCTGTGTGCCTCAGGTCTAGCCCTTGTGTGCCGCGGGTCTGGTCCTGTGTGCCGCAGGTATAGCCCTTGTGTGCCGCGGGTCTGGTCCTGTGTGCCGAGGGTATGGTCGTGTGTGCCGCGGGTCTGGTCCTCTGTGCCGCGGGTCTGGTCCTGTGTGCCGCAGGTCAAGCCCGAGGATCTAAGACTCTTACTCAAACGGCACACAAACACAAGCATGACGTCATCATCTCCCCTTTCTGTTCGGAATAGCGCGAACGAGCTCTCCACACACTCACACCCACACACTCAGTCAAACACTCACCACCACACACCCCACCCACACACTCACACACTCCCACACCTACACACTCACACTCTCCCACACCCACACACTCTCACACTCACACTCACTCAAACACTCACCACCACACACAACACCTACACACCCACACTCTCCCACACCCGCATACTCACACTCTCCCACACCCACACTCACCCACACACAGAATCATACGCACACACACACCCACACACACGGTCATATGTGTGATGTTTGACTGCCAGAAGCATAGGGCATTGTAATCATAGACAAGTTAGTTTATGGCTCCAGGCGAATTGAGGGGGGGGGGGGAACAACAACAACTCAATTGTCTTTAAAATATTTAGTTGTGTGTTGTTTAAAACTTTAAGTCAAGTTAGGAGTCATTCATATCAGTGATTCCCAAATTGTTCAGTATGATGGACCTACATTATTTTTTTATTTAAAATCATGCCTCTCTATATCTTCTTAAGTCTTAGACTACCGACTTGGAGCCTGCACACCGATGGCATTCAACGGCCAACCATTTTGAGAACCACTGTTTTTCTTTTAAAGCGGTTCTGGCTTATAGTCAATAATTTGGATGTAAACAGGTTGTCGTGGTTGTCACAATGATAATTTATCGAATGTTGAAGGAATACTGGCATGACAGATTTTTTAGGTTTTTTTAAATGAAGAAATGTGCGTAAGCTGGTCGTAACAAGTACTAAGAGAGGAGAGGAAGAAACGATAAAGGAAGGAACGATAAAGGAATGAACGATAAAGGAAGGAACGATAAAGGAATGGACGATAAAGGAAGGAACGATAAAGGAAGGAACGATAAAGGAAGGAACGAACGCTAAATGAATGAAGTATAAATGAAGGAAGAAAGCAGCACTTTCATAAAGTGATCAAATTTTTTTTTTTAAAATACTGATGTACTTACAGCACGGCCTTGACCTTGACCTTGTAGCCTCTTAGCGTCGCGTTGTGTTCTGGCTAATCCCAACGCGCGCCGTCCCAACATGACCTTGTGGACGATGTCCGAGAGGAAGCGAATCGGGCGCGACCAGTTGCTCCGGCCGATGTCCCTGAAGAGGCTGAGGTCGTCCTCGCTGTCCCCGGAGTCGACCTTCTCGTCCGAGCCTTTCACCCCGTCCTTGACCTTGGCGGGGGCTGGTTTCGCCCTGGTTTTAGAGCGGGCGGCGGGACCGGTAGCGCCGGCGGGACCGGTAGCGCCCTTCGGTGTGGGCGGTGCGGGTCTGCCGGTGCGAGTCGGTGCTGGTGTGGCTGTGGCTTCTGCTGGAGCTGGTGCTGGGGGAGAGGGTAGAGCTGCCGTCTTGTTTGTCCGGGGGGCTCTAGCCCCCCAAACGGTGGGCCGAGCCCTCGCGACGTTCAAGCGTCTGTTTTGTCACACTTGTCTTTCCCGGCAGACAAAGGCGGAAGCTCAATGTCTGGCCATGACCTGGGCAGACCCCTTCTGTCCGTTGTCCCGTTGTAGTCCCTATCAGATCCAATGATGTCCCGGCAGTTTCAATTCAACTGATATTAATTTGATGGCAATAAATATCTTTTAATGTAGCTGAAAACGGCTTCTTTTTAAAAACCAAAGTTTTGTCAGACTGATGGCAGACTAACAGCAGACTAGCAGCAGACATGTCAGGACAGCTTTTCTCTGTCAGGACGTCTGACTCTCGTGACATCATCAACGAGACAGACATTCCGAGGCCAGCTTGGAGGAGAATAATGTTAACTGTCAGTTATTGATTGATTTTTTTAAAAAAACTTTTTGATGATGGCTTCTGGATCCTGTTGAAAACGAAAGTAGAAAACATATTTAAAAAAATAATAGTTTACTCAAAGATTTTCACACTACAATATTCCTCTTGATGCGTTTTACAAATATTTAAGGCTAAAATGTATGCAAAAAATTCTTTCAAGCAAAACTTCTCAAATACGTGTCGTGATTATTTACAAAATTGATATTTATTCCCATTCGCTTGCTCGCTGAGGAATTGATTTTTTTTTTTTATTTTATTTTTTGTTGTTGTTGTTGTGAATCTGAATTAATTGAATCAAAGAAAAGACAGGAAAGACATCACGGGGTAAAATGTGTATGTAGAAGGGGATGTCGCAATATGTTGGGGGTTTCGGGGAATTCAGGTTAACACATAAGGGGGGGGGGGGACAAAAGGGGAAGGCTGCCCGCATGTTGTCTCATTAGAGGAAGGATGTTGTCCAGAAGTTGGCTGAATACCGTCTTGATGTGCACCCTCACGGGGTAAAATGTGTATGTAGAAGGGGATGTCGCAATATGTTGGGGGTTTCGGGGAATTCAGGTTAACACATAAGGGGGGGGGGGGACAAAAGGTGAAGGCTGTCCGCATGTTGTCTCATTAGTGTAAGGATGTTGTCCAGAAGTTGGCTGAATACCGTCTTGATGTGCACCCGAATGTTGTCTGGATGCTGTCTGAATGTTGTCTGGATACTGTCTGAATGTTGTCTGGATGCGGTCTGAATGTTGTCTGAATGTTGTCTGGATGCTGTCTGAATGGGGGCCTGGATATTTTATGAATGCTGTTTGGATTTTATCTGGATGATGTCTGGATGTATTTTGGATATTGTCTGAATGAAGTCTGGATATTTTCGGAATGTTATATGAATGCTGGCTGGATGTTGTATGGATGCTGTCTGAATGATGTCTGGATGTTGTCTGAATGGTTTCATTTCGCGTATGGATAAAGGTTACAATTTCTCCGTGAGACCTTCAGCAGTCAAAATAGTGGTAGACCATATTAGCGACAACATCAACAATCATGATATTGTTGTCCGCATTCCGAGACAAAAAACATTTGGTCAGATGGATATTGTGTCCATGTCAGATGGATCGTGTCTCCATGTCAGATGGATCGTGTGTCCATGTCAGATGGATCGTGTGTCCGTGTCAGATGGATATTGTGTCCATGTCAGATGGATATAGTGTTCATGTCAGATGGATCGTGTGTCCGTGTCAGATGGATATTGTGTCCATGTCAGATGGATATTGTGTCCATGTCAGATGGATATTGTGTCCATGTCAGATGGATCGTGTGTCCATGTCAGATGGATATTGTGTCCATGTCATATGAATCAGGTCTCGATCCGCGGGGTTTAATAAAAAGTCTTGGCAGACACTCTAACGGGCAAGTACATTCAGCAGACAAACGGGCAAGTGCATTCAGCAGACATTCTAACGGGCAAGTACATTCAGCAGACAAACGGGCAAGTGCATTCAGCAGACATTCTAACGGGCAAGTACATTCAGCAGACAAACGGGCAAGTACATTCAGCAGACATTCTAACGGGCAAGTACATTCAGCAGACATTCTAACGGGCAAGTACATTAGCAGACACTCTAACGGGCAAGTACATTCAGCAGACACTCTAACGGGCAAGTACATTCAGCATACAGTCAAACGGGCAAGTACATTCAGCACACAGTCAAACGGGCAAGTACATTTAGCAGACACTCTAACGGGCAAGTACATTTAGCAGACACTCTAAAGGGCAAGTACATTTAGCAGACACACTAACGGGCAAGTACATTTAGCAGACACTCTAACGGGCAAGTAAATTCAGCATACAGTCAAACGGGCAAGTACATTTAGCAGACACTCTAACGGGCAAGTAAATGCAGCATACAATCAAACGGGCAAGTACATTTAGCAGACACTCTAACGGGCAAGTACATTTAGCAGACACTCTAACGGGCAAGTACATTTAGCAGACACTCTAACAAGCAAGTACATTCAGCATAAAGTCAAACGGGCAAGTACATTCAGCACACAGTCAAACGGGCAAGTACATTCAGCACACAGTCAAACGGGCAAGTACATTCAGCACACAGTCAAACGGGCAAGTACATTCAGCACACAGTCAAACGGGCAAGTACATTCAGCACACAGTCAAACGGGAAGAACATTCAGCACACAGTCAAACGGGCAAGTACATTCAGCACACAGTCAAACGGGCAAGTACATTCAGCACACAGTCAAACGGGCAAGTACATTCAGCACACACTCAAACGGGCAAGTACATTCAGCACACAGTCAAACGGGCAAGTACATTCAGCACACAGTCAAACGGGCAAGTACATTCAGCACACAGTCAAACGGGCAAGTACATTTAGCACACAGTCAAACGGGCAAGTACATTTAGCACACAGTCAAACGGGCAAGTACATTTAGCAACAAAATGGTGGATGTGCTCGTTCGTCAACCCTCTGGACAGGTGACCGGAAGACGCCGAGCAGAAGATAGGATTCCGGAAATGGAAATGTCAAAGAAGACGTGAATAAGCTAATCTCTGGTGGGGAGTGTTTCACATTGAATTCACAATCTCTGAGGATGTTTCACATTGAATTCACAATCTCTGAGGATGTTTCACATTAAATTCACAATCCCTGAGAATGTTTCACATCAAATTTATTATCTCTGAGAATGTTTCACATTGAATTCACAATACTTGAGAATGTTTTACATTGAATTCATTATCTCTGAGAATGTTTCACATTAAATTCACAATCCCTGAGAATGTTTCACATTAAATTCACGATCTCTGAGCATTTTTCACATTAAATTCACAATCCTTGAGAATGTTTCACGTTGAATTCACAATCTCTGAGGATGTTTCACATTGAATTCATAATCTCGGAGAGTGTTTCACATTGAATTCATGATCTTTGTGAACGTTTCAGCGGCAGACAATAACTACAATATGTAGTTATCATTGTCATGTTACAACAATCTAGATGGTGGAAATATAGAAGGAAATATACACTGGAAAATACAATGAAATATAAGCAGGAATAAAAGAAGAAAATTTAAACGGAAACATGTAACAAAATTTTTAGAAACACAAAATTTCGCAGATGATTGAGAGAGACGATGACGTAATCAAACTGGAAGTAAACTGAAATTAGCACAAAATAAACTTCACTTCGGTTATCATTAAACACAACGAAATAAATGTATTTAAATGAAGTATAAAAAGGTTTTTTTTTAAAAGTACAACACAGAAAATAATATTTTATAATTGTATAAAAGTAGCTGCTTATGACGTCACATTCGGTTAGCAGCTACTGACGTCACATTCTGTTAGCAGCTACTGACGTCACATTCTGTTAGCAGCTACTGAGGTCACATTCTGATAACAGCTACTAACGTCTCCTTGTTAGCAGCTACTGACGTCACATGCGGTCAAATGCTACTGACGTCACATTCGGTTAGCATTTACTGACGTCACATGCTGTTAGCTGCTACTGACGTCACATTCTGTGTGAGCTGCTACTGACGCCACACTCTGTCATTACAAAATGACAGTGTATCCAGTCAAGCATGCACAAGGTCAAGGTCTTCTATATAAACACGTGACATGTGCACATAAACGACGGGGGGGGGGGGGAGACCACTGATGACGTAGTTATCTTGTCCTGTGAGTTTATGTTTTGTTCATACACCTGGTTTGGTGTTACAGTTTGTATCAGTTTGTACAAACATCTGTGCGTCTTTATTTGTTGATTTGAAATACCAAGACAGGACAATAAAAGAAGATCATTTCGACTAAAAAGCCTTCCAAGGCAGACAGGACAAATGATGAAACGACAAGAAATAGAAAGTAGGTCAAAAGCTGAAGTGTGTCGCCTTTAATGTTATTGCCGGAAGTTGGGTTTTCAAAAAGAAGGATTTCAGGAAGTAAAAGAATGTATGTATTATTGCTGGGGAATATAACATTCTAACGGAAAAAACATGTTTGTGAAACATGTTAATTATAAGAATAAGAAAATAAGTACAGGAAAATTTAAGATCAGTAGTAGGAGAGAATCTGCTTGATTTCATATGGTTTCACTAGTAGGAGAGAATTCAATCTTTCACTTGAAGAGTTCTCAAACGGTGACTTCATGGGTAAAAAATATGAAATTAACCTTGTCAAACAGTGAAATTAACTCCTTGGTATAATAGTGAAATTAACTCCTTGCTCAAATAGTGAAATTAACGTATTAGTTAAACAGTGAAATCAACTCCAAGGTAAAATAATGAAATTAACTCCTTGGTCAAATAATGAAATTAACTCATTGGTCAAATAATGAAAGTAACTCCTTGGTCAACCAGTGAAATTAACGTATATGTCAAACAGAGAAATTAACGTATTTGTCAAACAGTGGAAATTAACTCCTTGGTCAAATAATGATGAAATTAACTCCTTGGTCAAATAATGAAATTAACTCCTTGGTCAACCATTGAAATTAACGTATTCGTCAAACAGTGAAAATTAACTCTTTGGTAAAATAATGAAATTAACGAGTTATAATTTCCAAAGAATTCACACGGCCACTATCAAACGTTGAGACATCGCCTTCACGACACACACGAGACACTGTCTTCACGGCACACACGAGACATTGTGACCATTACTTGACGAGACCCTGATCGAGTGGCGAGAATAAACGCGTCTGCATGTGAGCGCTCAAATTTCTCATCATTAAAAGACTTCACCCTGGCTTCACGGCCACTCCATGTTTTTATGTGACGGGGACATCTCACAGGGTACGCGCAGCCCCCCCCCGTTGGGGGTGGGGGAGGGGAGGGGGGGTACGTCGCGAACCGAGGACGTTCATCTTTTCCCGCCGGCTGCTTTTCCTCCGATGGTTCTGCTCTCCCTTCGCGTCGTCACGTGACCAGGGTTAATGGCGTATCGGTCGGCCATATTGATTCAGTGAATGTAAACAAAAGACAAGGTTGGGGAGGGGGTTGGCGCGGGGGTTGCAGGGGGGAGTTTGCGGCGATGATTTGGTGCGGCCCCGTGTTTTGCTATCATTGATTGGCCTTAGCGCCTTGTGAACAGAGGCTCTCGAAGACAGCCTGTCAAAGGGAAAAAAACCCTCGATTAGACCTCGTAGAGATGGACGCGGACCTCCGTGGTGTTGATTTAGGAGTCCCCGGAGGGAAAATTGTACGACGTTAGGGGGGGAACAAAGATGGCGGAAAGCGGCGGTTACCGCCAGGGAGACTTTAATCTATGTCGGCTAAGTTTTCTCCCTTGTGTAATTATTGTGCTAAGGGCCAAATCACTGCGACCCTTTTCGTCCTTGACTTGACATTGAAGGACGCGTACAAGGACCAATATGGCGGCAGCGAAACAATGAGGGAGATTGTAAAGAAAAATGAATAGTGATGATAAAATTCGAGTGTTGAAGCTAGAAACGTTGAGCTACGATTGGTTAAAGGCAGTTGAACTACGATTGGTTAAAGGCAGTTGAACTACGATTGGTTAAATGCATAGGTTGAACTACGATTGGTTAAAGGCATAGGTTGAACATGTTCTTGTTGGTTAATTTAATTTACATTTTTCAAACTAAAATATTGATGATATAAAGGCGTGGTGGTAATTGACTCAATAAGAAAAAAATAATCTGATTTTTTAAATAAAAAATTGAAAAGTGATAAAACTATGATTATTGATGTAAAACTATGATTATTGTTGTAAAACTATGATTATTGATATAAAACTATGATTATTGATATAAAACTATGATTATTGATATAAAACTATGATTATTGTAAAACTATGATTATTGATATAAAACTATGATTATTGATATCAAAATGGACGTATAAGTATTGTCAAATAACCAACACTTTGTTTACATTTCCAAAATATCACAGTCAAAATAGAAGTCCTACCCAGTACCTCGTGAAGTCCTGTATCCTACTACACTACACTACTCTATAATGCCATGTGTCCTACTACACTACTCCATCATGTCATGCATCCCACTACACAACTCCATAATATCATGTGTCATACTACACTACTGCATAATGTCCTGGGTCCTACTTCACTACTCCATAATATCATGTGTCCTACTACACTTCTCCATAATTCCATGTGTCCTACTACACTTCTCCATAATGCCATGTGTCCTACTACACTTCTCCATAAGGTAATGTGACCTACTACACTTCTCCATAACGTCATGTGTCCTACTACACTACTCCATAATGTCCTGTGTCCTACCACACTTCTCCATAATGTCATGTGTCCAACCACACTTCTCCATAATGTCATATGTCCTACTACACTACTCCATAATGCCATGTGTCCTACCACACTTCTCCATAATGTCATGGGTCCTATTACACTACTCCATAATGTCCTGTGTCCTACCACATTACTCCATAATGTCCTGGGTCCTACTACACTACTCCATAATGTCATGTGTCCTACCACACTTCTCCATAATGTCATGGGTCCTACTACACTACTCCATAATGTCCTGTGTCCTACCACATTACTCCATAATGTCATGGGTCCTACTACACTACTCCATAATGTCCTGTGTCCTACCACATTACTCCATAATGTCATGGGTCCTACTACACTACTCCATAATGCCCTGTGTCTTATCACATTACTCCATAATGTCATGGGTCCTACTACACTACTCCATAATGTCCTGTGTCCTACCACATTACTCCATAATGTCCTGTGTCCTACCACATTACTCCATCCTACCACATTACTCCATAATGTCCTGTGCCCTACCACATTACTCCATAATGTCCTGTGTCCTACCACATTACTCCATAATGCCTTGTGTCCTACCACATTACTCCATAATGTCATGTGTCCTACCACATTACTCCATAATTTCATGTGTCCTACTACATTACTCCATAACGTCCTGTGTCCTACTACATTACTCCATAATGTCCTGTGTCCTACCACATTACTCCATAATGTCCTGTGTCCTACCACATTACTCCATAATGTCCTTGGTCCTACTACATTACTCCATAATGTCCTGTGTCCTACCACATTACTCCATAATGTCCTGGGTCCTACCACATTACTCCATAATGTCCTGTGTCCTACCACATTACTCCATAATGTCCTGTGTCCTACTACATGAATCCAGTAAAGCGAGTCCATCTAAACTTATGCCGTACTTCCTCTGCTAATTCCTTTTCTCTCGTATACAATATTTTGAACGTGGATAGAATGAAAGAAGCAGACTTAGAGAATCTAGAGGCAATCCAAAGATTGCAACAGTCATTATATAATCACAAGGTCATTTCGTGAATGTTTGGCTCATCCCAGTTCTCTCCCTGTACGGCTATTTCCGAGATAAAGGGAGGGAATCAGATTCCAAATCCATATTAAGGACTCTTCGTCTTCAATCCTAAAAAAGGAAATGTAAGAAATCAAGAAATCAAATGAATAACATCTTTGCTGTCATCTGTTGAGAGCAGCGGCGGAGCTAGGCTTAGGGTCACACGGAGAGGGCCAAAGACACTGCAGTTGGCCGAACGTGACGCCCCTTCACAGAAGGGGGAAAAAAGGGGTCACCCGGGACTTGCCACGCCCCCCTGAACCCCCTTCCCTATGTCAACACTTACATCTGTTATGACGTCCAAACTTACGTCTGCTAACGAAGATAGCGATGACTGTGCCGCAACCATGCCTATGTGACATGGAAAAGTGGAGCTACCGAATGACATGCGTGCCGTGTATGTAATATTTTCACATAAATGCTACATCAAATGATGAGAGAGTTTGTTCCATTTCTTGGATATTATGTTTTTATTGAACCACGTCATAGACGAATGAAGTCCTGCACTCAGACCACCATCAAGAAGTGGACATCGCCATTTCCTAATGGTAGACTCATGATGGATGACCCAATACTTGACCTATGGCCTTTGACCCCCTGACATGCGCTCTCCACCGGTTGTTAGCTAGTTATGACCCGACGCGTCACAGCGTTGCCTGGTTACAGGATAAGTTATTGCCACAAACTCTCTAACCCCTTTTCTTTTGTCAACATGGAAACATTATTTTGACGAAAACTCAACAATTTCTTCTCGGCTCATCGCACGTGGAAGTATGGGGATGGGTGGGAGAAATAGAGCAGTTAAATTAGAGCAGGGGTTCTCAAACGTGTTCTAGACTTGGCATCTTGGTTGAAACCAGGTTCTTCAAAGGTCCCTTTCATGTTAAAAACTGACAAGTACATTTGCAATTGGAACACACAAAAAAATGTTGACTACAAATATTAAAAAAAAAACTTTCTTGAGATCACCGATTTCCATCTGTTAGCAATGTCTTAGTGTTTCCGATAATAGTTATAACTAGATGAGTTACTGGTTTGCACCAGGTCTGCAAGGTCTGCTATTTTAGCTAGGTCTGAGAGGTCTTATAGGACAGCTAGGTCTGAGAGGTCTTATAGGACAGCTAGGTCTGAGAGTACTTATATGAAAGCTAAGTCTGCTATGTTTGCTAAGTCATCTAGGTCTGAGAGGTCTTACAGGACAGCTAGGTCTGAGAGGTCTTATAGGACAGCTAGGTCTGCTATGTTTGCTAGGTCCACTAGGTCTTATAGGTCAAATAGGTCCACTTGGGCTGATAGGTTCGCTTTGTCTGAGAAATCTAATAGAACATTTAGGTCTGATATGTTTTCTAGGTATGATAGGTTTGAATGTTCCGCTTGGTCTGATAGGTCCGCTAGTTTGGCTAGGTCTGTTAGGTCTGATAGGTCAACTAAGTCTGATAGGTCCGCGAGGTCTGATAGGTCAACTAAGTCTGATAGGTCCACTAATTCTGATAGGTCCAGTAAGTCTGATAGGTCCACGAGGTCTGATAGGTCCACTAAGTCTAATAGGTCCACTAAGTCTGATAGGTCCAATAAGCCTGATAGGTCAACTAAGTCTGATAGGTCCACTAAGTCTGATAGGTCAACTAAGTCTGATAAGTTCACTTAGCCTGATAGGTCGGCTAAGCCTGATAGGTCCACTAAGTCTGATAGGTCCACTAAGTCTGCTAGGTCAACTAGGTCCACTAAGTCTGATATGTCCACTAAGTCTGATAGGTCCACTAAGTCTGATATGTCCACTACGTCTGATACATCCATCTGATAGGTCCACTAAGTCTGACAGTCCACTTAGCCTGATAGGTCCACTAAGCCTGATAGGTCCACCTGATTGGTACACTAAGTCGGATAGGTCCACCTGATTGGTACACTAAGTCGGATAGGTCCACTAACCCTGATAGGTCCACTAAGCCTTAGAGGTCCACTAAACCTGATAGATCCACCTGATAGGTCCACTTAGCCCTAGAGGTCCACTAAACCTGATAGGTCCACTAAGTCTGATAGGTCCATTAAGTCTGATTGGTCCACTAAGTCGGATAAGTTCACTTAGCCTGATAGGTCCGCTAAGCCTGATAGGTCCACTAAGTCTGATAGGTCCACTAAGTCTGATAGGTCCACTAAGTCTGCTAGGTCAACTAGGTCCACTAAGTCTGATAGGTCCACTAAGTCTGATAGGTCCACTAAGTCTTATATGTCCACGAAGTCTGATAAATCCATCTGATAGGTCCACTAAGTCTGAGAGTCCACTAAGCCTGATAGGTCCACTAAGTATGATAGGTCAACTAAGTATGATAGGTCCACCTGATTGGTCCACTAAGTCGGATAGGTCCACTAACCCTGATAGGTCCACTAAGCCTTACAGGTCCACTAAACCTGATAGGTCCATTCTGATAGGTCCACTTAGCATTAGAGGTCCACTAAACCTGATAGGTCCACTAAGTATGATAGGTCCAATAAGTCTCATTGGTCCACTAAGTCGGATAGGTCCACTTAGTCTGATAGGTCCATTAAGTCTTATAGGTCCACTAAGTATGATAGGTCGGTGAGATCTGATAGGTCAACTAAGTCTGATAGGCCAACTAAGTCTGATAGGTCCACTAAGTCTGATAGGTCCACTAAACCTGATAAGTCCACTAAGCCTGATAGGTCCACTAAGCCTGATTGATCCACTAAGCCTGATAGGTCCACTAAGTCTTGTAGGTCCACTAAGTCTGATAGGTCCACTAAGTCTGTTAGGTCGACTAAGTCTGATAGGTCAACTAAGTCTGATTGGTCCACTAAGTCTGATTGGTCCACTAAGTCGGATAAGTTCACAGCCTGATAGGTCCGCTAAGTCTGATAGGTCCACTAAGTCTGATAGGT
>CAXITT010000455.1:604117-619877 GCA_964033795.1 Lymnaea stagnalis | reverse complement strand
TAAGCCTGATTGATCCACTAAGCCTGATAGGTCCACTAAGTCTTGTAGGTCCACTAAGTCTGATAGGTCCACTAAGTCTGTTAGGTCGACTAAGTCTGATAGGTCAACTAAGTCTGATTGGTCCACTAAGTCTGATTGGTCCACTAAGTCGGATAAGTTCACAGCCTGATAGGTCCGCTAAGTCTGATAGGTCCACTAAGTCTGATAGGTCCACTAAGTCTGCTAGGTCAACTAGGTCCACTAAGTCTGATAGGTCCACTAAGTCTGATAGGTCCACTAAGTCTTATATGTCCACGAAGTCTGATACATCCATCTGATAGGTCCCCTAAGTTTGAGAGTCCACTAAGTCTGATAGGTCCACTAGGCCTGATAGGTCCACTAAGTCTGATAGGTCAACTAAGTCTGACAGGTCCGCCTCATTGGTCCACTAAGTCGGATAGGTCCACTAACCCTGATAGGTCCACTAAGCCTTAGAGGTCCACTAAACCTGATTGGTCATCTTGATAGGTCCACTTAGCATTAGAGGTCCACTAAACCTGATAGGTTTACTAAGTCTGATAGGTCCACTAAGTCTCATTGGTCCACTAAGTCGGATAGGTCCACTAAGTCTGATAGGTCCATTAAGTCTTATAGGTCCAATAAGTATGATAGGTTGGTGAGATCTGATAGGTCCACTAAGTCTGATAGGTCAACTAAGTCTGATAGGTCCACTAAGTCTGATAGGTCCACTAAACCTGATACGTCCACTAAGCCTGATAGGTCCACTAAGTCTGATAGGTCCACTAAGTCTTATATGTCCACGAAGTCTGATACATCCATCTGATAGGTCCACTAAGTCTGAGAGTCCACTAAGTCTGATAGGTTCACTAGGCCTGATAGGTCCACTAAGTCTGATAGGTCAACTAAGTCTGACAGGTCTGCCTGATTGGTCCACTAAGTCGGATAGGTCCACTAACCCTGATAGGTCCACTAAGCCTTAGAGGTCCACTAAACCTGATTGGTCATCTTGATAGGTCCACTTAGCATTAGAGGTCCACTAAACCTGATATGTTTACTAAGTCTGATAGGTCCACTAAGTCTCATTGGTCCACTAAGTCGGATAGGTCCACTAAGTCTGATAGGTCCATTAAGTCTTATAGGTCCAATAAGTATGATAGGTTGGTGAGATCTGATAGGTCCACTAAGTCTGATAGGTCAACTAAGTCTGATAGGTCCACTAAGTCTGATAGGTCCACTAAACCTGATACGTCCACTAAGCCTGATAGGTCCACTAAGCCTGATTGATCCACTAAGCCTGATAGGTGCACTAAGTCTGATAGGTCCACTAAGTCTTGTAGGTCCACTAAGTCTGTTAGGTCCACTAAGTCTGTTAGGTCGACTAAGTCTGATAGGTCAACTAAGTCTGATAGATCAACTAAGTCTGATAGGTCAACTAAGTCTGATTGGTTCACTAAAACTGATAGGTCCACTAAGTCTGATAGGTCCAGTAAGTCTGATAGGTCCACGAGGTCTGATAGGTCCACTAAGTCTAATAGGTCCACTAAGTCTGCTAGGTCAACTAGGTCCACTAAGTCTGATAGGTCCACTAAGTCTGATAGATCCACTAATGCTGATAGGTCCACTAAGTCTGATAGGTCCACTAAGTCTAAGAGGTCCACTAATTCTGAGAGGTCCACTAAGCCGGTTAGGTCCACTAAGCCTGATGGGTCAACTAAGCCTGATAGGTCCACCTGATTGGTCCACTAAGTCGGATAGGTCCACTAACCCTCATAGGTCCACTAAGCCTTTTGAGGTCCACTAAACCTGATAGGTCCACCTGATAGGTCCACTTAGCCTTAGAGGTCCACTAACCTGATAGGTCCACTAAGTCTGATAGGTCCACATGATTGGTCCACTAAGTCGGATAGGTCCACAAACTCTGATAAGTCCACTAACCTTAGAGGTCCACTAAACCTTATAGGTCCACCTGATAGGTCCACTTAGCCTTAGAGGTCCAATAAACCTGATAGGTCCACTAAGTCTGATAGTTCCACT
This sequence comes from Lymnaea stagnalis, assembly GCA_964033795.1. Classification (NCBI taxonomy): domain Eukaryota; kingdom Metazoa; phylum Mollusca; class Gastropoda; family Lymnaeidae; genus Lymnaea; species Lymnaea stagnalis. The sequence continues at coordinate 617,843 of CAXITT010000455.1, read as the reverse complement.
ATGTCTCATTGGTCCACTAAGTCGGATAGGTCAACTAAGTCTGATAGGTCAACGAAGTCTGATAGGTCCACTAAGTCTGATAGGTCCACTTAGTCTGATAGGTCCACTAAGTCTGATAGGTCCACTAAGTCTGATTGGTCCACTAAGTCTGATTGGTCCACTAAGTCGGATAGGTCCACTATGTCTGATAGGTCCACTAAGTCTGATAGGTCCACTAAGTATGATAGGTCGGCGAGATCTGATAGGTCAACTAAGTCTGATAGGTCCTTTTAGTCTGATAGGTCCACTAAACCTGATAGGTCCACTAAGCCTGATAGGCCCACTAAGCCAGATAGATCCACTAAGCATGCTAGGTCCACTAAGTCTGATAGGTCCACTAAGTCTGATTCGTTCATTTAGCCTGATTGGTCTACTAAGTCTGATATGACCACTAAGTCTGATAGGTCCAGTAAAACTTATAGGTCAACGAGGTCTGTTAGGTCCACGAGGTCTGATAGGTCAACTAAGTCTAATAGGTCCACTACGTCTGCTAGGTCAACTAGGTCCACTAAGTCTGATAGGTCCACTAAGTCTGATAGTTCCACTAAGTCTGATAGGTCCACTAACCCTGATTGGTCCACTTAGACTGAGAGGTCCACTAAACCTGATAGATCCACCTGATAGGTCCACTTAGCCCTAGAGGTCCACTAAACCTGATAGGTCCACTAAGTCTGATAGGTCCATTAAGTCTGATTGGTCCACTAAGTCGGATAAGTTCACTTAGCCTGATAGGTCCGCTAAGCCTGATAGGTCCACTAAGTCTGATAGGTCCACTAAATCTGCTAGGTCAACTAGGTCCACTAAGTCTGATAGGTCCACTAAGTCTGATAGGTCCACTAAGTCTTATATGTCCACGAAGTCTGATAAATCCATCTGATAGGTCCACTAAGTCTGAGAGTCCACTAAGCCTGATAGGTCCACTAAGTATGATAGGTCAACTAAGTATGATAGGTCCACCTGATTGGTCCACTAAGTCGGATAGGTCCACTAACCCTGATAGGTCCACTAAGCCTTACAGGTCCACTAAACCTGATAGGTCCATTCTGATAGGTCCACTTAGCATTAGAGGTCCACTAAACCTGATAGGTCCACTAAGTATGATAGGTCCAATAAGTCTCATTGGTCCACTAAGTCGGATAGGTCCACTTAGTCTGATAGGTCCATTAAGTCTTATAGGTCCACTAAGTATGATAGGTCGGTGAGATCTGATAGGTCAACTAAGTCTGATAGGTCAACTGAGTCTGATAGGTCCACTAAGTCTGATAGGTCCACTAAAACTGATAAGTCCTTTAAGCCTGATAGGTCCACTAAGCCTGATTGATCCACTAAGCCTGATAGGTCCACTAAGTCTTGTAGGTCCACTAAGTCTGTTAGGTCGACTAAGTCTGATAGGTCAACTAAGTCTGATTGGTCCACTAAGTCTGATTGGTCCACTAAGTCTGATATGTCCACTAAGTCTGCTAGGTCAACTAGGTCCACTAAGTCTGATAGGTCCACTAAGTCTGATAGGTCCACTAAGACTTATATGTCCACAAAGTCTGATAAATCCATCTGATAGGTCCACTAAGTCTGAGAGTCCATTAAGCCTGATAGGTCCACTAGGCCTGATAGGTCCACTAAGTCTGATAGGTCAACTAAGTCTGACAGGTCCACCTGATTGGTCCACTAAGTCGGATAGGTCCACTAACCCTGATTGGTCCACTAAGCCTTAGAGGTCCACTAAACCTGATAGGTCCACTTGATAGGTCCACTTAGCATTAGAGGTCCACTAAACCGTATAGGTCCACTAAGTCTGATAGGTCCACTAAGTCTCAATATTCCACTAAGTCGTATAGGTCCACTAAGTCTGATAGGTCCATTAAGTCTTATAGGTCCACTAAGTATGATAGGTTGGTGAGATTTGATAGGTCCACTAAGTCTGATAGGTCAACTAAGTCTGATAGGTCCACTAAGTCTGATAGGTCCACTAAACCTGATACGTCCACTAAGCCTGATAGGTCCACTAAGCCTGATTGATCCACTAAGCCTGATAGGTCCACTAAGTCTGATAGGTCCACGAAGTCTTGTAGGTCCACTAAGTCTGATAGGTCCACTAAGTCTGTTAGGTCGACTAAGTCTGATAGGTCAACTAAGTCTGATAGATCCACTAAGTCTGATAGGTCAACTAAGTCTGATAGGTCCACTAAGTCTGATTGGTTCACTAAAACTGATAGGTCCACTAAGTCTAATAGGTCCAGTAAGTCTGATAGGTCCACGAGGTCTGATAGGTCCACTAAGTCTTATAGGTCCACTAAGTCTGCTAGGTCAACTAGGTCCACTAAGTCTGATAGGTCCACTAAGTCTGATAGGTCCACTAATGCTGATAGGTCCACTAAGTCTGATAGGTCCACTAAGTCTGAGAGGTCCACTAAGCCTGTTAGGTCCACTAAGCCTGATCGGTCAACTAAGCCTGATAGGTCCACCTGATTGGTCCACTAAGTCGGATAGGTCCACTAACCCTCATAGGTCCACTAAGTCTTTTGAGGTCCACTAAACCTGATAGGTCCACTAAGTCTGATAGTTCCACTAAGTCTCATTGGTCCACTAAGTCGGATAGGTCAACTAAGTCTGATAGGTCCACTAAGTTTGATAGGTCCACTTAGTCTGATAGGTCCACTAAACCTGATAGGTCCACTAAGTCTGATAGGTCCACTAAGTCTGATAGGTCCACTAAGTCTGATTGGTCCACTAAGTCGGATAGGTCCACTATGTCTGATAGGTCCACTAAGTCTGATAGGTCCACTAAGCCTGTTAGGTCCACTAAGCCTGATGGGTCAACTAAGCCTGATAGGTCCACCTGATTGGTCCACTAAGTCGGATAGGTCCACTAACCCTCATAGGTCCACTAAACCTTTTGAGGTCCACTAAACCCTATAGGTCCACCTGATAGGTCCACTTAGCCTTAGAGGTCCAATAAACCTGATAGGTCCACTAAGTCTGATAGTTCCACTAAGTCTCATTGGTCCACTAAGTCGGATAGGTCAACTAAGTCTGATAGGTCCACTAAGTCTGATAGGTCCACTTAGTCTGATAGGTCCACTAAACCTGATAGGTCCACTAAACCTGATAGGTCCACTAAGTCTGATAGGTCCACTAAGTCTGATTGGTCCACTAAGTCCGATAGGTCCACTATGTCTGATAGGTCCACTAAGTCTGATAGGTCCACTAAGTATGATAGGTCGGCGAGATCTGATAGGTCAACTAAGTCTGATAGGTCCTTTTAGTCTGATAGGTCCACTAAACCTGATAGGTCCACTAAGCCTGATAGGCCCACTAAGCCAGATAGATCCACTAAGCATTCTAGGTCCACTAAGTCTGATAGGTCCACTAAGTCTGATTCGTTCATTTAGCCTGATTGGTCTACTAAGTCTGATAGGACCACTAAGTCTGATAGGTCCAGTAAAACTTATAGGTCAACGAGGTCTGATAGGTCCACGAGGTCTGATAGGTCCACTAAGTCTAATAGGTCCACTACGTCTGCTAGGTCAACTAGGTCCACTAAGTCTGATAGGTCCACTAAGTCTGATAGGTCAACTAAGTATGATAGGTCCACTAAGTCTGATAGGTCCACTAAGACTGAGAGGTCCACTAAGCCTGATAGGTCCACTAAGCCTGATAGGTCCAATAAGTCTGATAGGTCCAGTAAGTCTGATAGGTCCACGAGGTCTGATAGGTCCACTAAGTCTAATAGGTCCACTAAGTCTGCTAGGTCAACTAGGTCCACTAAGTCTGATATGTCCAATAAGTCTGATAGGTCCACTAAGTCTGATAGGTCCACTAAGTCTGAGAGGTCCACTAAGTCTGAGAGGTCCACTAAGCCTGATAGGTCCACTAAGCCTGATAGGTCCACCAAGCCTGATAGGTCCACTAGGCCTGATAGTTCCACTAGGCCTGATAGGTCCACTAAGTCTGATATGTCAACTAAGTCTGATAGGTCCACCTGATTGGTCAACTAAGTCGGATATGTCCACTAACCCTGATAGGTCCACTAAGCCTTAGAGGTCCACTAAACCTGATAGGTCCACCTGATAGGTCCACTTAGAATTAGAGGTCCACTAAACCTGATAGGTTCACTATGTCTGATAGGTCCACATGATTGGTCCACTAAGTCGGATAGGTCAACAAACTCTGATAGAACCACTAACCTTAGAGGTTCACTAAACCTGATAGGTCCACCTGATAGGTCCACTTAGCCTTAGAGGTCCAATAAACCTGCTAGGTCCACTAAGTCTGATAGGTCCACTAAGTCTGATTGGTCCACTAAGTCTGATAGGTCCACTAAGTCTGATAGGTCCACTAAGTCTGATAGGTCCACTAAGTCTGATAGGTCCACTAAGTTTGATCGGTCGGCGATATCCGATAGGTCAACTAAGTCTGATAGGTCCACTTAGTCTGATAGGTCCACTAAACCTGATAGGTCCACTAAGCCTGATAGGCCCACTAAGCCAGATAGATCCACTAAGCCTGCTAGGTCCACTAAGTCTGATAGGTCCACTAAGTCTGATTCGTTTATTTAGCCTGATAGGTCTACTAAGTCTGATAGGTCCACTAAGTCTGATAGGTCCACTAAGTCTGATAGGTCCACTAAGTCTGATAGCTCCACTAAGTCTGATAGGTCGACTAAGTCTGATAGGTCCACTAAGTCTGATAGTTCTACTAAGTCGGATAGGTCCATTAAGTCTGATAGGTCCATTCAGTCTTAGAGGTCCACTAAGTCTGATAGATCCACTAAGTCTGATAGGTCGACTAAGTCTGATAGGTCCACTAAGTCTGATAGGTCCACTAAGTCTGATAGGTCCACTAAGTCGGATAGGTCCACTAAGTCGGATAGGTCCACTAAGTCGGATAGGTCCACTAAGTCGGATAGGTCCACTAAGTCGGATAGGTCCACTAAGTCGGATAGGTCCACTAAATCGGATAGGTCCACTAAGTCTGATAGATCCATCTGATAGATTTCATGTTAAATCACATTCACACAAGACAAAAAAATTTAATTCATGAAAATAAGATAATGCTTGTGGGCACACAATTTGAGAACCGCTGAAAGAAAGCCAATAGTACATTTCAGCTTTTCTATAACCACTGAACGCCTAGAATTGTTAGAACAATTTTAAAGAAATGTTCTAATTGATTCGTAAAGGTGAACATTAATTAATGGACAATCTTGTAGACAGATCTTTGTTACCGCCTCGAATATGTTGCTTGTTTCCTCGAACTCATGGAATTATGATTTTCAACTGTTAATGACTGCATTTCACATTCAAAAACTCATTTAATTATGATTAAAAAAAAATTCTCAAAATCTATTAACTGTTATTTTGATGTCTGTCCAATTCCATCAAATATTTTCCCTCTCGCATTTCTCCCAGGCGAGAGCCCTGACTTGATTTTTATTTATTTAATTTATTTCCTGACCATGTACGCGGGAAAATGTATCCGCCCTCGAGCAACCCTCGGGCCACGCCCTTGGATTGTCCACCCCCGAGCTGTGCACCGCAAACGAAACTTTTCAGTTAGCCTCCAACCTTTGACAAGAAATGGAATGAAACGAAGAGGTCCACCGAGGATGTCCCACCCCATCTCCCCCCCCCCCCAGGTTTTGGGGGCATTCCGTCGAAACATGGTGGATATCGCATCACAACTCTAGAAGTGTATAGTGGTGTATAGTGGTGTATAGTGGTGTATAGTGGTGTATAGTGGTGTATAGTGGTGTATATTGGTGTATAGTGGTGTAAAGTTGCGTGATACATGGCATACTTTTGATCTTTGAGGTTTTTAGCAACCCCTCCACCCTCCATGCCCAAACTCTTCCCACAGGATGGCCCACCTCCCCTCCAACCACAGGATGGCCCACCTCCCCTCCAACCACAGGATGGCACACCTCCCCTCCAACCACAGGATGGCCCACCTCCCCTCCAACCAAACGATGGCCCACCTCCCTTCCAACCACTCGATGGCCCACCTCCCCTCCAACCACAGGATGGCCCTGCTTCCCTCAAATCTCTAAGTAGATACGAAAAAAAAAATTAAATTCCCGATAACCGCGCTAAATGAAAGTCCTAAAAATACCGCAACTGCGTTCGGTGCGTAGCTTTGTCTTGTGCTCTAAGGAATGAGTCTAAACTTACATTTGATGAACTAAATCTGCGGGGCTAAAGGGGGTGGGGCATCAGAATTATTAATACTGTTGGGGGGGGGGGGAAACAGTGTGCGTTGGTGTACGTGGAAAAGGGGGTGGGGTAGCAGCCCCCCTCACTGGTATGCTTATAGAGTACGTAACGTGAATGAAGGTTTTGTCCAGTGCTTTAGTCACGGTTGGGTTCACACCATGCCACCGCCATTGTACGACCGGTTACGGCTAGTTGAACACAAAGTCGCTAAATGTGCTTCTAAACAAAGTATTTGTTCAAATTTTGATGATATAATCCTTTTCTATCTCAAAAAGGTTTTTTTTTTAATTTAAAAAAAAAAAACTGCAAGTCACTAGGGGCTTAGGAAGGGCGGGGCGGTCACCCCCACCCCCAGGGTGCCACTTATTTTCTTTACATGGGGAGGAAGCATTTTTGGCCAAATACAGTGCTTTTTTTTCTTGAAGGGAGCAGCACAAATCTTTTTTCTCGGGGCGGCACTAACCCTAGAGCTACGCCTCTGCCCGCCACATCATATTTCATCATCAACCAGATCCGACGTGAAGTGAAGTGAAGTGAAGTCAGACAATCCTTCTAAACGCCGAATGGTCCTGAAATCACTAGAGACCGGGGGCTTTCATTTTCCCACAATTCCCTTGGCGCAAAAACGCGCGGCCTTCCACTTCCGGGTCAAACAACGTCTGTATGAGCTCCATGATGACAGTCCCCAACTTGAAATTGAGAGGAACTGCTTCGACAAAACCAGGTCATTTACAAGTCATGACTTTTTACTTAGTCAAGTCATGTACTTAGTCATTTACAAAGAATCAATTTGCACTTCGTAATATGGCAATAATGATTCTGTACTTGATAATTTCCATTTCCAATTGAAAATTTTGTACTTGGTCATTTATAAATTATGAGCCTTAACTTGTTCATGAAGAAGTCAAGATTTTCTCCATACCTAGTCATTTACAAAGGATGATTTAGTATTTAGTAATTTAGGACATTGGTGCAGAGGTTATGTAGATGGTCACTAGGACATTGGTGCAGAGGTTATGTAGATGGTGACTAGAACATTGGTGCAGAGGTTATGTAGATGGTGACTAGGACATTGGTGCAGAGGTTATGTAGATGGTCACGAGGACATTGGTGCAGAGGTTATGTAGATGGTCACCAGGACATTGGTGCAGAGATTATGTAGATGGTCACTAGGACATTGGTGCAGATGTGATGTAGATGGTGACCAGGTCATTGGTGCAGAGGTTATGTAGATGGTGACTAGGACATTGGTGCAGAGGTTATGTAGATGGTGACTAGGACATTGGTGCAGAGGTTATGTAGATGGTGACCAGGTCATTGGTGCAGAGGTTATTTAGATGGTCACGAGGACATTGGTGCAGAGGTTATGTAGATGGTCACTAGGACATTTGTGCAGAGGTGATGTAGATGGTGACTAGGACATTGGTGCAGAGGTTATGTAGATGGTCACTAGGACATTGGTGCAGAGATTATGTAGATGGTGACCAGGTCATTGGTGCGGAGGTTATGTAGATGGTCACTAGGACATTGGTGCAGAGATTATGTAGATGGTCACTAGGACATTGGTGCAGATGTGATGTAGATGGTGACCAGGTCATTGGAGCAGAGGTTATGTAGATGGTGACTAGGACATTGGTGCAGAGGTTATGTAGATGGTGACTAGGACATTGGTGCAGAGGTTATGTAGATGGTCACCAGGACATTGGTGCAGAGGTTATTTAGATGGTCACGAGGACATTGGTGCAGAGGTGATGTAGATGGTCACTAGGACATTGGTGCAGAGATTATGTAGATGGTCACTAGGACATTGGTGCGGAGGTGATGTAGATGGTGACTAGAACATTGGTGCAGAGGTGATGTAGATGGTGACTAGGACATTGGTGCAGAGGTTATGTAGATGGTGACTAGAACATTGGTGCAGAGGTGATGTAGATGGTGACTAGGACATTGGTGCAGAGGTTATGTAGATGGTCACTAGGACATTGGTGCAGAGATTATGTAGATGGTGACCAGGTCATTGGTGCAGAGGTTATGTAGATGGTCACTAGGACATTGGTGCAGAGATTATGTAGATGGTGACCAGGTCATTGGTGCAGAGGTTATGTAGATGGTCACTAGGACATTGGTGCAGAGGTTATGTAGATGGTCACTAGGACATTGGTGCAGAGGTGATGTAGATGGTGACCAGGACATTGGTGCAGAGGTTATATAGATAGACAATACGACATTGGTTATGAAGTTATTTAGATAAAGACAATATGACAATGGTTCTTAAGTTATGTAGATGGGAAAAGTACAGTGAAGTAGGTAGGCAATGTGTAGCGATGGGTAGGGTAACAGTGCAGCAGCGGCGACAAACCGATAGCTGATCCCGTCTGTGTTAACTTGAAATAAATGAGACATTTGTGGATGTGATCTGTCGTCGTCTCACCAGATTCATGATGGTTTTATAACAGCCCGACGTGACAGTGAACCGACGACCGCTAGAGGGCGAGACAGTCTCCAGCAGATTCTCTGATTAATTTCAGAGATACTGCCTTTTGAGTGGTGGGTTAGGTGAGTGGGTCGGGGTGGCTAAGGTGGGGTGGCGGTTGGGGGTTGCTGTGTGGGCGATGTTTTGAGGGGGAGGGGGGTAAGTACAGCGGCTGATAATGGATTATCACGTGTTGAATGGACAAGGGGAGACCACTGGGAAATAATGGGGGGCAGGAAAACCGAAAGAATGCAGCCATGACACAGACTGAAAACATGACATCTTGTAAGACATTGTCTTATCCTGATTGTCTTTTCCTGATTGTCTTTTGCTGACTATCTTTTCCTAGGAATTTAAACGGGATTTGAGATTAGTTTTTTTTTTTTTAATAATTTAAATTTTATTATAGCTAAAATATATTTTTGCGACGGTACACGTAGGCACACCACGGCACACCACAGAGCACACCACACGGCACACCACAGAGCACAAGACGGGGCACATCACATGGCACATCCCACGGCACACGACAAGGCACACCACACGGCACACCACAGAGCACAAGATGGGGCACATCACATGGCACACCCCACGGCACACGACAAGGCACACCACAGAGCACAAGACGGGGCACATCACCCGGCACACCCCACGGCACACGACAACGCACACCACACGGCACACCACAGAGCACAAGATGGGGCACATCACATGGCACACCCCACGGCACACGACAAGGCACACCACAGAGCACAAGACGGGGCACATCACATGGCACACCACATGGCACACCACACGGCACACGACAAGGCACACCACACGGCACACCACGGCACACCACACGGCACACCACACGGCACACCACATGGCACACCATGGCACACCACACGGCACATCATACGGCACACCATACGGCACACCATACTGCACACCACACGGCACACGACAAGGCACTCCACATGGCACACAATACGGCACACCACATGGCACGGCACACCACAGAGCACACCACACGGCACACCACAGAGCACAAGACGGGGCACATCACATGGCACACCCCACGGCACACGACAAGGCACACCACATGGCACACTATGGCACACCACACGGCACACCACACGGCACACCACACGGCACACCACATGGCACACCATGGCACACCACACGGCACACCACACGGCACACCATACGGCACACCATACGGCACACCATACTGCACACCACATGGCACACGACAATGCACTCCACACGGCACACCACGGCACACCACACGGCACACCACACGGCACACCACACGGCACACCACATGGCACACCACATTGCACACCACGGCACACCACACGGCAAAATATATAGAATCTGAGAGATCACATTCCGGAGAGACAGTTGAGACACAGGAAAACGTATAGAATCAGAGAGATACCATTCCGGAGAGACAGCTTAGACCCAGGAGTACCAGAGTTGAAGGTACGCGACTCCAACCTCCCAAACTTGTGTTGACTGGAACATTATTGCAGATTGACGTCTGCTAAAAACATAACAATGCCGTTATTGATCTCTGTCTTAAACAATAGGTTCAGTTTTGGTTTAGGGGGAAGGGGGGCGTGAGAGTCAATGCACTTGTCGCTATGCAACAACTTCTTTTTATAACAAACATGTTATTGGTTGTTCTCTGTTCAGTTGCTTGATGACCTACATTCAGGTTCAGGCCATCAAGCAACTCTACAAACACCACCGTGGAAATAATGCAGGGGTAATTAATGCCATTATTTCAATCTTAATGTCAATCCTGGTTAGGCCTTCATGAAAGCATTTTTTAAACAATTGTGTGTGTGTGTTAATCTCCTTATTTAAAAATATGATTATCTTATAGATCGATAGATCGATTACTCCGAACAGATAATAAGAGTTGTGTGAATACATTCTTTCCCTGTCTCTCTCCATCCGACTCCTTTCTCTCTCTCCCTCTATCTCCCCTCTCTCCCTATTCTTATCTCTCTCCCTCTGTCTCTACATCTCTCTCCCCCTCTCTCCCTCCCTATCTCTCTTCATCTCTCTCCCTTCTGTCTCTACATCTCTCTCTCTCCTCTCTCTACCCTTCTCTCTCTCCCTTTCTCTCTCTCTCCCCTTCTCTCTCTCCCCTTCTCTCGCTCTCCCATTCTCTCTCTCCATCTACCTCACTTTCTCCCCTTCTCTCTCCCTCCTCTCTCCCCCCTCTCTCTGCCCACCTCTCTTCCCATATCCCCTGGTGCCTATAGTTATGATGTTATATCAAAGGTGGGGCCTATAGCGATGTAATGGACCATTCATTGAATCCAAGACATCCGGGTGGGTGTCGCCCCAATGATTCCTCCTCTGACAATGGCAGTGAGCTTACATCAGAGTAACAGTAATAATGACAGCCACATCAAACAACAGTAAAGCACATCACACAACAGTGAGCCACATCACACAACAGTCAACCACATCACACAACGGTAAACCACATCACACAACAGTCAACCACATCACACAACAGTCAACCACATCACACAACAGTAAACCACATCACACAACAGTAAACCACATCACACAACAGTCAACCACATCACACAACAGTCAACCACTTCACACAACGGTAAACCACATCACACAACAGTCAACCACATCACACAACAGTGAGCCACATCACACAACAGTCAACCGCATCACACAACGGTAAACCACATCACACAACAGTCAACCACATCACACAACAGTCAACCACATCACACAACAGTCAACCACATCACACAACAGCCAACCACATCACACAACAGTAAACCACATCACACAACAGCCAACCACTTCACACAACATCAGGTTCTCTGATTAATCTCTGACTACCATCTCTGGTGGGCATTCCGCTATCCGCCACCTGGGGAGGCGCTCGATGGGAGGACAGAAGCTCCACACGATTATTCCACATTTATAAGGGATATTTCATATGGCCCATATACAGAGACTCTCAAACTGTGCTCGCCGGCACCCTGGGGATCCATGGTTTTCTCTCCGGGGCACTTCTAAATGAAAAACGAATAATTTTCCTATTTTGTAGTGCACTTTATAGAATTTCGCATGAGGTGCCCTGGGAAAACCTGGATGTTTCAAGGACTTTCTGTCTATAGAAATAAATAACAAATGACAAATGTTCTTATTATTGCATTTTAAAAGTCCGTTATTGCTTCGATTTAAACGAAAGAAATGTCAATGTCACTTTAAATGTCACTTTCTCAATGTCAAATGTTCACAGTAAATATTTTTTGTTCTCACGTCTGCCATTCATTTAGCCCATTTTTCAAGTAACGCTCATTTGAAACCACTTACGGGCTCAGCTCTGGGCACCAGTGGGATTCCCAACACGAACCATTACCAGCCGGGAGACGATACATTCAGACCACCGGGATCTCCCGTCAGTCTGTCAGTCCCACCATCTTAAAGACCTTGTACGGGGCATCCTGGTCTTGTGCAAAAAAAGGTTGGGTGGGGCGGGGGTGTTGATTGTGTGCGTCATTCCGTCCATTTCAAAGAATAACAGAAAAACCCAAACTCTCAAACCCAAACTCTCAAACCCAGAATGCTCTCATTGGGGGGATGTCTAGCCTTAGAGAGGCGACACCTAAAGATGAGTCATCAAAACAGTTGCACAATGTGATAGTGATATAGACCTGGGTTCCCCCGGAATCCCGGTCTATTTTTAGCTTATAATTTACCGGTTCTCCACTCCGTGTACACATTTTAGAGTGCAAGTGTTTTTTTTTTTTTTATATTTTTAATTTCAGCAAATACCCTTTTGTCGATACGTTTGCTGGATTTCATATTAAGCTCAGTAAAACTAATATACAGGTTCTCATCTTTTTCTTTAAAGTCGCTTCTTCATTTCATAGAAGTAACACAACGGACACCAAGATATATTTGAAAAAAAAAGGCTTTTTTTATTTAATATGTTAAATGAACACTCACTAAAAAAATATTTTTTTCTATACATTATAATTTAGTAAAACTTTAATTTGCCACAAAGTTTTTTAATTAATGGAATTGTAGCTTACTTTCCAAGACAACAACTAAAATAGAAAAACTGTTGTAGAATTATTATTTCTTTAGAATAAGTTGAGGCCTAGGCTTTTATCGTGAGACCCCACGGAAACTCTCCAACCCCACCTCATTCTGGGTCAGGTCTTATGTTTAGGGGGCTCGTACTTTAGAAACTTGGTCATACCAGGTCATTCTTCCGTCGAAACACAATCATATTTTTTTAGTGTTTTATTGATACGTATATTAAAAATGTAAATGCTTTTCTTAAAATTCCAAATTAGCGACTATTAAGGTGTAAGAAAATTTTGCTTTGAAATATTTCGTCAAGGATTCAAACCTACGATTTGCGTTTAAAAGGCTACGGTTATTTAGCGGTTTGTTAATACCAGCGACTGCGGTTTTAGGAGTCTTCAAAAAGAACACGAGGGAAAACCAACATAGAAATCAACAAATGGGAGATCATCGCCGACCACCGTTCAAGCTAGCGAACAACAGTGATTGAAGGAGTCCAAATGGCAGAAGATGCGCAAAACGTGGCAACAAAAAGGGGCCATTACGGAAGGCCAAATCTTCTTCTTCTTCTATATCTTAAGGGCCCACGATCAATTTATAGATCATTTTGGCTCCTTTGCATGTAAATGGGATTTGCAATGTTTCTGTTACTGGTGTTGATGAGGAAATTTCACTGATTTCCAGTGCCACTTTGTGAGGGAATCATGCACTAGGGGTTGGAAGGCTGGAGGCAATAGACAAAAAATGTGTCTAGTGTTGTCGCTTCAACCGTTCCTTTTGAAAGATTGTTCCAGTGCCTGATTGTCTTGTGCAGGAATGAGCAGCTCCTATACTGGCTTCTTGCTGGTATGAGCCTGAATTGCCTGTCATGGCCTCGTCGCTGTCTATGGGGGAGAGGGACGAGTTTCTGTTTAATACTGGAACAGTGGACCAGCCCATT
>CAXITT010000455.1:577532-603299 GCA_964033795.1 Lymnaea stagnalis | reverse complement strand
GTAGTTCACCAATTCATGTTGACGTAGTTCACCAATTAATGTTGACGTAGTTCACCAATTCATGTTGACGTAGTTCACCAATTCATGTTGACGTAGTTCACCAATTCATGTTGACGTAGTTCACCAATTCATGTTGACGTAGTTCACCAATTCATGTTGACGTAGTTCACCAATTAATGTTGACGTAGTTCACAATTCATGTTGACGTAGTTCACCAATTCATGTTGACGTAGTTCATCAATTAATGTTGACGTAGTTCACCAATTCATGTTGACGTAGTTCACCAATTCATGTTGACGTAGTTCACCAATTCATGTTGACGTAGTTCACCAATTCATGTTGACGTAGTTCATCAATTAATGTTGACGTAGTTCACCAATTCATGTTCACGTAGTTCACCAACTAGTGTTGCCGTAGTTCACCAATCCACATTCACTATTCTCCACCAATTACATTCAGCTTTAAGTCTACATAATCTAGTTTGAATATGTCTTTTTAAACTAACTCACCTTTAACATTTATTTTGTTAATACTCTCTTACCCAAATGCCATTGTTTTAAAGTCGGGAGTTCATAAAACGTGACTTATACACTGCCAGCACGTGAAGTGCACAACAATCTAAGAGACGTGAAGCGCACAACAATCTAATAGACGTGAAGTGCACTGCAATCGAATGCACGTGAAGTGCACTACAATCTAAGACACGTGAAGTGCACAACAATCTAAAGAACTTGAAGTGGACAACAATCTAAAGAACTTGAAGTGGACAACAATCTAAGATACGTAAAGTGAACAGCAATCAAATGCATGCGAAGTGCACATCAATCTTATGCACGCGAAGTGCAAAGCAATCTAATACTCGCGAAGTGCAAAGCAATCTAATGCTCGCGAAGTGAACAACAATCAAAAGCACCGTAAGTGAACAGCAATCTAAGATACATGAAGTGCACTGCAATCTAATGCACGCCAAGTGCACAGCAATCTAATGCACGCGAAGTGCAAAACAATCTAAGATACGTGAAGTGCACAGCAATCTAAGGCACGTCAAGTGCACAGCAATTGCACCATGTAAATAAGATACTTGAAATGCATCTCAGGCCATTTGAAGTGCACCATATAAATAAGACAATTAAAATGCATGTCAAGCCGTTAGAAGTGCACCATCTAAATAAGACACTTGAGGTCCCAGGCCATGTGAAGTGCACTATCTAAATAAGACACTTGAGGTTTCACGCCCTGTGAAGTGCACCATCTAAATAAGACACTTGAGGTCCCAGGCAATGTGAAGTGCACCATCTAAATAAAACACTTGAGGTCCCAGGTCATGTGAAGTGCACCATCTAAATAAGACACTTGAGGTCCGACGCTATGTGAAATGCACCATCTAAATAAGTTACTTGAGGTCACAGGCCATGTGAAGTACACCATCTAAATAAGACACTTGAGGTCCCAGGCCATGTGAAGTGCACCATCTAAATAAGACACTTGAGGTCCCAGGCCATGTCACTTGAATCAAATCTTAAAAAAACAACAAAAAAACACATTTTCAGCTAATCAATCAACCTGTTTAAATATCCTCCCCCACCACGCCTCCCCTCCCCCCCCCCACCGTTCAAGGGGAACCCCCACCGTGTGCTCAAAATGAAGGACGGTCGTCCGAATGAGACGACAGATCATTGAAACTCTGGTCAGGACAAGAAGACTTTGCTAACAACAGACAGACCTGCAGCCACACTACCACACACAACTAGCCCTTTGGTTTGAGATGGGTACGTTCGTACTGTAACATAGTTATGAGATTGAAATATGTGTTGAAATTTGGCTCGTAGAATAAACAATACGTCACAAAAAACTGAAAAAACCAGTAAACAAAGAAAAACGGACACTGGAATTTTAGTTCGAAAGAAATTTCGTCGACGGAAAATTGATCGACGGATACATGATAGAACGAAAATTTGTTGAATTTGTTTTGTTCAGTTGACACGATCTAATGTTGGTCTACACAACTAGTTTATGATATGACAAGCTTCTATCCACACAATCTCAAGCGACCCCAAGGTTCTCAAATCTTCCCAACTCCTTGAGACGGTGTGTGTGCTTCTAGATAAACAGACTTGCCTCTCTGAGAACGTTATGAAGCTCTTCCATCTCCGGCAACTCCTGAAGTGATTGACATCAAGCGGTCCTGAACCCTCGGCATCCCAAACAAGTGGACTTTGAGAAGCACTGCAGTAAAGGACTGTTTGTCTATTGAGTCTGACAGTCCTTCACCTAAGCCACCAACCTCGAGTCTCATTCGAACAGCTTCTCGTATTTTTACCCGCAAGGAATTCCAGTAAATTGAATTTTAATGACGTCATTGCCCCCCACCGAGAAGGAAAAAATGATCGATAACTTTCTTGTCTCAAGAATTTGTTCTTTAACAGAAGGTGGGGGGGGGGAGGGGGGTAGAAGGTTGGGGGAGGTGGGGGGGATTTTACTTTGCCTTTAGATGCAATAAATGACAACATGGGGCGGCATGTCGAGGGGTGAACCCAATGTACATATAGTCTCACACTCCATAGAGTCTCACACACAATCTAGTCCCACACACCATCTAGTCCCACACACCATCTAGTCCCACACTCCATATAGTCCCACACACCATATAGTCCCACACACCATATAGTCTCACACACCATATAGTCTCACACACCATCTAGTCCCACACACCATCTAGTCTCACATGCCCTATAGTCTCACATGCCCTATAGTCTCACACACCATATAGTCTCACACACCATCTAGTCCCATATAGCATCGTGCTACATGGAGTCTCACACAATCCAGATAGCCTAAAGCAACATATAGCAGTCTCCCATTCCATATAGTCTCACACTCCATATGGTGTCGTACACCAAATTGTTTAACTCAACTCGTGTGGATGTTGGTACTGAGAATGAAAGATGGGACAGAAGTCACGTGAGCACAGCTGGCTAATCATCTTGATGAGAATATCATGTTCTGTTTGAACAAGTGAGGGTGGTTGGGGGAAAAGGGGTGGGGTGGATAAGAAGGGTGGGGAACGGGTGGGGTGGGGGGAGGGAAGGGCGACAATTTTCCAATACGAACAAAATTAATCTTCCTAAAAGCTGAGCAATCAAACAAAAAGGTCTCGCCATTGTCCGTGTTTTAAAAAACCATCTCACGCATGACACATGACATCAAGTACGACCATGAAACCACGGCAAATGACATTCACTCGGGATGACATCACCACGGATGACAACCCCATCCCGAGATGACACAGGACAAATGACATTCACCACGGGTGACATCCTTATCACTAGATGACACAGGACAAATGGCATTCACTCGGGATGACATCACCACGGATGACACGCCCCTCCCGAGATGACAGGATAAATGACATTCACCACGGGTGACATCCCTATCACTAGATGACAGGATAAATGACATTCGCCATGGGTGACCTCCCTATCACTAGATGACACAGGACAAATTACATTCACTCTGGATGACATCACCACGGATGACACCCCCATCACGAGATGACATAGGATAAATGACATTCAGCACGGGTGACATCCCTATCACTAGATGACACAGGACAAATGACTTTCACTCAGAATGACATCACCACGGATGACACCCCCATCATAAGATGATACATGATAAATGACATCATATTGCTAGCAGAGGTCTGCAAGATCATGCCAACAATGTTGACAGCAAAAAGGACGTCATACCTTATCACCGCGGTGAGCAGACATGCAAAAATCCCCAGCAGACATGAAAAATCCCCAGCAGACATGCAAAAATCCCCAGCAGACATGCAAAAATCCCCAGCTCGTAGTACGCAAGACACGCAGTTTAATTAACCATTTTGACTTTCGGGTCATCACAGGATTGAATTTGGGAATTGTAATGAAAAAGCGGGAAAAGAACTGGTGGGTCACATGATTATTTTGTACCTCTGAAAAAATTAATTCCGGGGTCAACCGCCCCTCTCCCCCCCCCCCCAACTCTCCCTTTCTATACCCGTGGATGGTAACAAGTTGTGGTATAAAAAAAACAAACGAAGTGGCTATTCGGACCCGGGTCCGAGAAGTTAGAGGTTGGGATTACATTTTTTTACAAATATATTATTGTTCGGTTGTAAGACAAAATTTGGTATCAAATGAAAGATAATTGAATGGACTTTATGTTTGTGAACTAAATTCTTCAGTTTAAAGAAAATAAACTACAACGAATGACATCCGAATAGCATTGAGTCCAAAGGGACCCGAGTCCGAATAGCGGCGGTGCGTTTCCGGTTCCATTTTGGGTGTCAAGTAAGCGTACGGGGGGGGGGGGGGAACTCGCCCCAACATTCCCCCCCCCCCCCCGAAATAAAAAATGTATTTTAAAAAAAAAATAAAAAAGTCATGAACCCTCACTGCAAAACAAAACGGGGAAAAAAAAACGATAACCAGTTTAAAAGAGGATTTCTAAAACCGGTTTTACGGAGAGAGGGTAAACAAATTAATATTAACATTCTTATTTTCTAAATAATATAAAACAAATGTATGTAGAACTCTCTTTCATCTCTTATCATGTGAAATTTAAAATTTGAAATAATTTTTGTGAACAGCAATAAG
Organism: Lymnaea stagnalis; assembly: GCA_964033795.1. NCBI lineage: Eukaryota > Metazoa > Mollusca > Gastropoda > Lymnaeidae > Lymnaea > Lymnaea stagnalis. The sequence goes on along the minus strand of CAXITT010000455.1, from coordinate 598,659 downwards.
ATTTAAATAGCACCCAGTGGCGTAGGAACGGGAGGGGCGTCTGGTGGAGGGGCGGTTAATTCAATAAAATGAAGACGTAATTCATATCTTTTCCTTGGAACAATTTGAAGTGGTATGATCAATGATCCGATTACACTTTTTAACTTGCTGTTGTAAACAACAATTCTATTTTTGTCAATTTTCACGAGTTCTAACAAAGAACTTTTATTTTAAATTGCCTAAAAAGTGAAGGTAAGAATTTGATGTCTAAACAATAATAATAACTGCCTGACTATGTCGTTTACAATTTAACCAGATCGGGCATTGATATTGTTGCCCTAGAGTTATAAAAAAAATGAAGACACTAACTAGGGGAGCGAACACAACAAAAAGCTACTGACCACTACTACGACTACTACAGTTACAGTTACAGAGTACTATTACCGTACTAGCACTAGCATTATTAGGCGGTGACTGGGTCTCGGGTCACAAAACTCAAAGTTAAAAAAAAATATATAATAAATTATGGCTGATAATTAAATTTTAAATAAAAATTTGTTAAAAGTTTGTACACTAACTATTTTAATGTTAGTTTATAGCTTAATTATCAGTTGACTTATAGAAACCGGTTGTGACTGGGTTTTTTATTCTAGGAAAAAGTGGTTGCGTTTTTATCTTCTGTGGTAGATAGATATCAACAAGCTGGAAGATAACAGTCTGCCATAATTAATGAAAACTACAAATTACTTGACCACCAATGACTGGCTGCTTACTACAGTAAGCTTAACAGTTAACAGATTTTCTGGATGCCAAGTAGAGTAAGGACACAAAGGCTCACAGCAAAAGGGGGAGGGAGGTCATAGTCATGAGACACAAAAACAACAAAATGTTTTGTAAATGATTTTTAATATCCTTCTGTACATTATTTGGTTTTGCATATTTTGCACAATGTTACACTGAACATTCAAAATATCTCTCACTCAGAGTCAGCGATTACTAATGCAAGTAAGTCGTTGCTGTCAAAAGTACGGACAAGCCGGACGACCAGCGGAAAGTACGGACAAATATGGATGCAAAATTTAGCACGGACAAGGGGGGCGAAAATACTAAATGCGGACGTCTGGATACCATAACTATGGCCTATAGCTGGTCTTTATAATCATGTCAATCTAAGATGCTGTGCCAAGCAGTTTGGAATGCATTGTAAACAAAAGTGTCAAGTCTGGAAGTGGGGCGGGGGGGGGGGGGTTTTTTTAACAAAAAAAACCCCTTGAAATAGTGCAAATCCTGTCCCACATGCATTGTCAAAGGCTATCTGTGAGACAACATTGGGTTTTACCTTTCAAAAAGCACATACCATGCCACTCTGGAAACAAATTACATCATGAACAGGGTAAACACACACCTATGGCTTTGCCACACAGTCTGCTTCGGCCCTGTGTGTTTCTAAAATCATGATGTTTTTTTAAAAATTTGCTATGAGACTGATGGCTGTGAATGAACTGTGGCTAATGTCTGTACATTTTGCCAACGCATAGAGAAAGCAATGTGGTTGATATGACGACTATGGACATAATATTCATATACCGGTATTTTATTTGGATATTCATAACAGATTTGTGACAAGCTGTAGGCTACAGCGTGGCTACATCGTCATTGGTAAATTGTGGTTACATTATGTCTATATCCTACCTACATCATGGCTACATCATACCTACATCATGGCTAAATTGTGGTTACATTATGTCTCTATCCTACCGACATCATGGCTACATCATACTTACATCATACCTACAGCATGGCTAAATCATGACTACATCATGGATGCATTAACATGTAAAGCTAAAAAGTAAATAAGCTGCGTGAAGAATGTTTGAATCGAATGAAATCTTGCTAAATACCGGTATTCCAAATTGTTCTGTGGTTACAACACACACGCACACATACACACTTTCTGTTTGTCTTCACATTTCTCCTTATGTTCACCGTACTCATGTCTTCATCTTTCAAATTATTGAGCATGATAATCATGCTGGCTGAACATGGAAATAGCACTTCGCTGCAAATAGCACCACTTTGGTTTGGTCCCAAGAGTTTGTTCTAATCATTGGTTTCACTGTCAAACATTTTGGAAGTCGCAGGTATGGCTTATGATAGCTGCAGGTATTGCATATGATAGCCGCAGGTATTGATTATTAGTGCCGCAACTATGGCATATGTGTGTGGCAGGCAGGGCTTATGAGATGTAAAGGTATGGCTTATGGGAGTCACATGTACGGCTTATCTTATGGTTATGAGCTTTAAGGCCAGCACGTCTTGTTCAAGTTAAAACACATAATAATGGGCACATAACTTATATTTAAAATATTTAAATTGCTAAAAAAAAATATTCAGAAAAATTAAAATAATACTTCTGTTACAAATGAAAAAAATAATTTAATTTAAAAATAAATAAGTTTTTAAATAAGATGAAAATAAATAGACGGTTCAAATTTAGGCGTATTCAAACTTGATCAGCGTCTGGACATCGATCACAAAATATTATATCGGCTAGCATTTACTCTACCGCAAGACCACACTAGATGCTAACTAACTGGCATATTTTAAGACCAGGCTTATGGTAATTTCTTGCAGCAGTGTAAGCAGGTCTGGTGCCGTGGTTTTGCTTGGTACACTTTGTTATTTCTTAGCAAAACTAAAAAGTACCGGTACAGGAAGGCCTTTTCCACTGAAGTACCGGTACAGGAATGCCTTTCCACTGCATTTCTGTTTGTAGATAACCGGTTTCAAACTTGATTGCTCAAACTGATAACCAGTTTGCTAAAAATGACATATTAACATCCCTACTTAATAATGTCATGTCCTAGTGACCAGTGCGTCCCACATTAAAGTTGAAAATAAAGACAACAAAAAATTTTAAAAGACAATCTTTTCTTCAATGAGGTTGAATGCACTAAAAATAGAAAATAATTAAAGATTTCTTAAGATACATCAGCAAATAAATAACTTTGTGTGTTATAGGTCCATATTATTATCATTTGATAATCAGCTTAACTCTCACCTAATCGCATAAATAAATTGTGATATTCAAGCTAAGCTGGCTTAAGTATAGGGAAGGATATCAGAAATTAAATGAGGCTCTGAAAGAAATTAGAACATGTGGGTTGCTATTACTGCCACAACATTAACCTCCAGCGGGCCTCTACTGTGTCTCCCTGCAATGCCTCTACTGTGTCTCCCTGCAACGCCTCTACTGTGTCTCCCTGCAAAGCCTCCCCAATAAAAGGAGATGGATGAAGCAGAAGAATGACATTGACAGAGATTATAGTGATAATGTCTTAGGCTTTGTAGAGATTGTAATTATCATGTCTTAGGCTTTGTGGAGACAATAAAGGTTATGTCTTAGGCTTTGTGTAGACAATAATGATTATGTCTTAGGCTTTGTGGAGATAATAATGATTATGTCTTAGTCTTTGTGGAGATAATAATGATTATGTCTTAGGCTTTGTGGAGATTATAATGATTATGTCTTAAGCTCTGTTACTGTTTTTGAATGTTTCAAAAGAGAAAACTCTTTACAATTTTAACCTAGAACTTTGGAGTCATTTGACAATGATAAACTTACCTCAGAATCCATGCCTCAGAGCCCATGCCACAGAGCCCAAGCCACAGAGCCCATGCCACAGAGCCCATGCCACAGAGCCCATGCCTCAGAGCCCATGCCACAGAGCCCATGCCTCTGATATTTAAGGGGTCCAAAGTTGTGATGTGAAACTATCTGTTTTCCATGAACTTGACACCAGGGTCACAAAAAAGAAAAATGGAAGAGGGCCTCCTAATGACACATGACGGCTCTGCCTTCCCTACGTGCTTTGCACCTCATTGTGTCACAAATTTTTTATTGTAGATGAATGGGAGATCCCTAAAACAAGAAAGCTTCAATATATTTATCTGTATGTCAAGTGTTAGACATTAGAGGAAGACAACACTGGCTGTCAATCAGCTGTCTTAGGACATGCTGAAAGTCGAGTGTTAGACATTAGAGGAAGACAACACTGGCTGTCGATCAGCTGTGTTAGGACATGCTGAAAGTCCACACCATGAACCTCCAGCAGGCCTCACACGTTGCCGATAATTACCAACTGTACCTCCCGACATAAGAGAAAGACACATAACTTTGAAATACAGCATCTGTCTTCCTTGCCTTCGTTGGATCAGTACTGTAAACCATCTTGTCTGCTCATCTTTTTATTAAGAAGTAAAGTTTATTAAAAGGCTGCAAGTTATTAAAAAAATGACTCGCTCATGCAATCAGCCGGAAAAATTACCAAAGAATTTTAAATCATATTAATTTCAAGAGTCGAAACATACACATACACATAAGCAGTGGTGATCTACAAGTAAGCAGTGGTGACATACACATAAGTAGTGGGGACATACACATAAGTAATGGTGATATTCTGTAACTTGTAATTATTTTTGAAAGAATTGGTCCCATTGTTGAGTCAAGACTAGTGAATATAAATATCTAATCTGAGAATTTAGTGTCTTTGGTAACAGCACTGTGCATTCCCTGTGCATTTACCTAACCCTAACAAATTTCCATGATTTTTTAAATTCCAGCTCTTGAACAATGGCGTTGAGAAACAACGGAGATGTGGTCCTTCTGTACGCACATCCGTCAATGCAGGAACTGGCCAAGCAAATTGCAGAGTGTTGTCACAAAAGCAGTTCGTTGTCTGACGCCACAAGCTCAAGCACATCAGCACAGTCCAGTTCACCCTGTGTCGACGGTAAAGTTGTAGTGTCTGACCTCACCCAGTCTACACAAGAGAGTTCAAAGACTCAAGTGCCACACGTACGTTTCACATTTTATTGTTTATTTTTAAAAAAATCTTTCAAACTATTTTTAAATGTACATATGGAAAATAAATTCAGAGTAAAAACAGACATTTACATTTTTAGTGGACGTTTATATTCCTCATAGCTAACTAGCATCTAGCGTTCAATGAGGTCAGATTTAGTTGATTTTTGGTTGGTCTACAGGCCGGTGCCGATTTATGGATATGAGCAATAATAATCACAGTGATAAGCGTAAGCACTGGCGTCACTAGAATAGAAGCCGTCCGTGGCAGGCCATATTTTTGCCGCCTCTCTTCCACGAAAAAAACCCATCTGAGCTGGCCAAAAATGTCACCCATCCTCAGGAAGTAAAAAATTGTCCCCTCCCCCACTTTACAACAACACAAAAATATTTGAGTGGGATAAAAGTGTGTGTTTAGAAGGCACCATGAGGGGGGCAGTAAAATCTCATCCTATTTTAAAAGTATGATATCTGCATTTCTAGAATTTTTTAATTTTTTTTAATGCATTTTTTTTAATGACAAGAGTGTCACATGGCTAAGCCAGAGTGTCACATAACTCAGCCGGAGTGTCACATGACGTAGCCATCACTGATTGTAGATGACCTCTCAGTGTCAACATATTACCCTCCTTTTATTTATGAGAATGTACACAGGGCATTAACATTGAAGACTACTGGACATGTATGTGTATGTCGCAGGAAGCTTAATTCTGTATGTGTCCTACTTGAGCATTTGTTGTCTTACATAGTGGTTACCTGTAGTGAGTAAATACAAATGTGGCTACTGTAGTGAGTAAATATAAATGTGGCTACCTGTAGTGAGTCAATATAAATGTGGCTACCTGTAGTGAGTCAATATAAATGTGGCTACCTGTAGTGAGTAAATATAAATGTGGCTACCTGTAGTGAGTAAATATAAATGTGGCTACCTGTAGTGAGTAAATATAAATGTGGCCTCCTGTAGTGAGTCAATATAATTGTGGCTACCTGTAGTGAGTCAATATAAATGTGGCTACCAGTAAAATATAAATGTGGCTACCAGTAAAATATGAATGTGGCTACCAGTAAAATATGAATGTGGCTACCCATAGTGAGTGAATATAAATGTGGCTACCTGTAGTGAGTCAATATAATTGTGGCTACCTGTAGTGAGTCAATATAAATGTGGCTACCAGTAAAATATAAATGTGGCTACCAGTAAAATATGAATGTGGCTACCAGTAAAATATAAATGTGGCTACCCATAGTGAGTGAATATAAATTTAGTAAATATAAAGATTGTTTTGTTTGTTTATCTCGACTGTCACTGACACCCCCACTCCCCTGCCCGAAACAGTTTCCTTCCATGGGACTCTGGGTAAGAATGGCACATTGCTGTGTAATGCTTTGAAATTCCAACATATGAATTGCTTGCTCCTGAACTGCTCATTGCTCCTGGACTGCTCTTTGACATTTGATCACTCAATTTGAATTGAAAATTAAATTGTCACATAAATAACTTACTTGCATGTCAAAAGTGTTTGCAAAATTTCCTACGTCAGTTGAATCAAATGATAGTGACCTTGATCTTAATTATTTAATCAGCTTTGAAAGCTGCTAATCTCAAATCTTGATTTGACGACTAACATTTCTGTGTGTCTCTGTGTGTGCAATCCTAACATGTGTCAAGATTTTGATGTTTGCTCTGAATGTTTGTGTAACAACACTAAATCACCTGGCAACTTCTGACACCAATTACTGACACCAACTACTGACACCAACTACTGACACCAACCACTGACACCAACTACTGACACATACTGCTGACACCAACTACTGACACCAACATTGGGATTCCATTAATTTAATTTCTTGAAGCTTAACATACATTTTAAAAAATTCATTATATTTTAAAATGTTATTTCTCTACTATTAAAACCGCATTATTGCCCCAAATATGATGGAATTGTGTGTGTGTGGGGGGGGGGGGCACTCTATTCTACGAGTACCGATATGTTGATTCCCTAAAGTCATGATATTTTTAAATCTATGAATGTATCTGGGCTCGTAGTTGAAATTTAATTTTGTTTCATTATATTTTAAAATGTTATTTCTCTACTATTAAAACCGCATTATTGCCCCAAATATGATGGAATTGTGTGTGTGTGGGGGGGGGGGGGCACTCTATTCTACGAGTACCGATATGTTGATTCCCTAAAGTCATGATATTTTTAAATCTATGAATGTATCTGGGCTCGTAGTTGAAATTTAATTTTGTTAGACATGATTTCTTTGATAGACCAACAAACCCATCAACAAAAACCTGTTTAATTTTGGGCACTTTGTCCTCCATGCCACTCTAGAAAAACGTCCTGGTGTCCGCTCGTCATGTTGAGTTCCGCAACACCATCCAGTGGAACAATTTTGCAGATGGTTTTCCCAATTTGTTCATAGAAGATGTGAAATACATGGCGGGGAAAGACGGTAATTGAATGTGTACAGACTGTTGAATTGCTATGGTAATTGAATGTGTACATACAGTTGAATTGCTATGGTAATGAAATGTGTACATACAGTTGAATTGCTGTGGTAATTAAATGGGTTCATACTGTTGAATTTCTATTCCATCTTGTAAAATTTAGTATTTTAAATGTATCCACAAAAGAGTGGGAGATCAGAGGTCAGCATGATATTCATGTACTACCAATTGTAGTTATAAATATAATTCTTATCCATTATAACTCAGAATAGATTCAACATTACTCAGAATTGGTTCAGTATTACTCAGAATAGATTAAGTATAACTCAGTATAGATTCAGTATTACTCAGAATAGATTCAGTATAACTCAGTACAGCTTCAGTATAACTCAGTATAGATTCAGTATAACTCAGTATAGATTCAGTATAACTCAGTATAGATTCAGCATAACTCAGTATAGATTCAGTAAAACTCAGTATAGATTCAGTATAACTCAGTATAGATTCAGTATAACTCAGTATAGATTTAGTATTACTCAGAATAGATTAGGTATAACTCAGTATAGATTCAGTATTACTCAGAATAGATTAGGTATAACTCAGTATAGATTCAGTATTACTCAGAATAGATTAGGTATAACTCAGTATAGATTCAGTATAACTCAGTATAGATTCAGTATAACTCAGTATAGATTCAGTATAACTCAGTATAGATTCAGTATAACTCAGTATAGATTCAGTATAACTCAGTATAGATTCAGTATAACTCAGTATAGATTTAGTATTACTCAGAATAGATTCAGTATAACTCAGTATAGATTCAGTATTACTCAGAATAGATTAGGTATAACTCAGTATAGATTCAGTATTACTCAGAATAGATTAGGTATAACTCAGTATAGATTCAGTATATGAGCTTGCTACCAGATGATTAAAGTAAATATGATAGCCCTACATTCAATCATTCAATCATTTAATCTTTGTCTCTTGGAAGGGATCCAGACAGCTGAATCTTAACACTCCAATAATCCATGGATGTCCAGCTGTAAAATCCATTAGGCTGTTAACAATGTCAATAAGAAATGTTGTAAAAATTACTTACAAACATTAAGGATAGAAAAGTTTAGGATGATTTCTTTTCAAACAGCTTTGTAACAGATTTTTTTTTTTTTTACTTGAGCATTCTATGTGAGCATAAGCATAATGATCAGAAGCCAAGGTGGCAGGTTCAGAAGGACATTTTTTTGTATCAGACGCCAACCAGTTTAAAATTGACGACCAATGGCTGGTGCCGTAAATTTAAAAGTGATGTACTTCCTTTTCATACAGTGATATTCATCGGCAGCTTTCACTCGCCTGCTATTGTGTTTGAGCAGCTCTCGGTTCTCTATGCCTTCCCAAGGTAAGTAACTCTCAGTTCTCTATGCCTTCCCAAGGTAAGTAATTCTCAGTTCTCTATGCCTTCCCAAGGTAAGTACAGTGGAACCCCTCTATAACGCGATGATCGGGGTCCATAAAATCGGATCGTGTTAAAAGCGGGGTTGCATTAATGCACGGTTCTACAATATTTAACTTTTTTCCGAGAACATATACGTGTATACTATTTATAGTTCTACCAGAAGAAAGCCTCATTTTCGGCATTAATTTTGATACTAGTTTGAGCGTGGTGCGTTTAGGGGCTCATTTTTTTACGATATTTTGAAAAGTTGTGATTTTTTTCGCTTTAAAAAATGGCTTTCCAAGCAATGGATAAAGTTTTCAAAGAACTTAGGGCTTATGGTGTAAATGAATTTCAAATTTTCTGGAGCTATGCTACAAACGCGTTAGATCCGAATTCGCGTTATGGCAGGGCGCGTTATAGCTGGGTTCCACTGTAACTCTCTGTTCTCTATACTTTCTCTATGCTTTCCCAAAGTAAGTAACTCTCAGTTCTCTATGCCTTCCAAAGGTCAGCTCAATTTTACTGCAATTTTAGTTGTTTTTAAGATACTTGTAAATTTGACTTGGTTAAGAAAATGTAATCATGATTAATCGTATCCGGAAATTTGTTTGAAAGAAAATGATGGAAAATTATCTTTCATTACCTGGCTTACCTATCATGACATAACTTATCTGTCATGACATGACTTATCTGTTATGACATGACTTATCTGTCATGACATGACTTATCTCTCAATACATGGTTTATCTATCATGACATGACTTATCTATTATGACATGACTTATCTATCATGACATGACTTATCTATCATGACATGACTTATCTATCATGACATGACTTATCTATCATGACATGACTTATCTATCATGACATGACTTATCTATCATGACATGACTTATCTGTCATGACATGACTTAGCTATCATGACATGACTTACTTATCTCTCATGACATGACTTATCTCTCAATACATGGTTTATCTATCATGACATGACTTATCATTATTTTCTTCAGATATTTGTCCCGGTCATTTCACTTCATCCTCCCGTACTTCCCGACGGGGACGATGGAAAGAGTGGACACAGAGGGACAGATCGCCACGGCAAAGGTACGTCATCAGGGCCGGGGTTCAAGGTGTTTAATTCATTTTTTAATTAGTTGCATGTCCAGGAGATGATTGTGTTTAGTCCCGACTTAATTCCATCAGACCCTTCTCTTTCAACAGACATTGGCTACTCTGCTATCCGCCATACCATTGAGTGCCCGAGGGCCCGCTCAAATCATCATTTATGACATCCACGCCCTGCAGGAGAGATTCTACTTCTCCGATAATGTTATACCGAGGTGAGTGAGGAACTTATCTCCCCTTTTTTACCACAACCAACACATTTCAATGATGACCCAGTTTTTGGTCAGACTCTTAATAATATAACAGTTACGTGTAGGTAGATAGAACGTCCCATTAAAAATACGTGGGTGAGGCGGGGTTGTGCAGTATAATCGACACTTAGAAAAAAAATATGGTGCAGAAAGCTATCATCAACTCGATGAGTGGCACCCGAGATCTCTTCCCCAAGATCTTGAGAACTAGATGAGTGGCACCCGAGATCTCTTCTCCAAGATCTTGAGAGCAGATCTTGAGAACTAGATGAGTGGCACCCGATCTCTTCCCCAAGATCTTGAGAGCAGATCTTGAGAACTAGATGAGTGGCACCCAATCTCTTCCCCAAGATCTTGAGAGCAGATCTTGAGAACTAGATGAGTGGCACCCGATCTCTTCCCCAAGATCTTGAGAGCAGATCTTGAGAACTAGATGAGTGGCACCCGATCTCTTCCCCAAGATCTTGAGAGCAGATCTTGAGAACTAGATGAGTGGCACCGGATCTCTTCCCCAAGATCTTGAGAGCAGATCTTGAGAACTAGATGAGTGGCACCCTATCTCTTCCCCAAGATCTTGAGAGCAGATCTTGAGAACTAGATGAGTGGCACCCGATCTCTTCCACAAGATCTTGAGAGCAGATCTTGAGTCTGAGTAGACGATCACATTGAGTCCCGGGAGCTCCGTCCCTTCCAGCGTGTGATACACACTCTCTAGGGCCCTGGGAATGGCCTCAAGCTCCGTCTCTTGCAATGTGTGATACACACTCTCTAGGGCCAGCCTCAAGCTCTGTCTCTTCCAACGTGTGATACACACTCTCTAGGGCCTGGGAATAGCCTCAAGCTGCACATCAAATTTTGATGCTACAGGCCCCGAACTCACACAATCAACCTCTCATTTCAGCTTCTATAGTCATCACTCTTCATAGCCTACCCACTCCCCCAAGGTCTGTAAACCTATTTAGTATTTGACCATGATGGTAGCGGCCGTCGATGACAATACCGGTAATAAAATTATCACGTTTCTTTGAGAGGCGCCGAAAGTTGCTCTTAAAAATTCAGTATCAATTAAGATTTGAGTCATATCTTTGTGTCATATTTAATTTCAGACTGGAGACAGCCATTCCTCTCCTCCATAGAGAACTAGCCACCCTCCCAGACAAGGAAAGTCTTGTGTTTGCATTCCCGGATGATGGCGCCTACAAAAGGTTCCACCTCATGTTTCCAGACGACGAGAGGCTGATCATTTGTGCCAAGAAGAGAATTGGGGACAACAAAAAAATTGTCACTGTCAAAGATGGTAAACAAACGGCCATTTTGTTGAATTCTTCCAGACCTGGCCAGTTTTTGATAGAAATCCTCAGATCTGAAACTTGAGGAAGGTGTCCTAACATGACCTGACAGGACCTAGCTAGCATGATCTAAATCTAACATGACCTGACCTTACATGACCTAACATGACCTGACTCTGCATGACCTAACTAGTGTGATCTGACAGGACCTGACCTTACATGACCTAACATGACCTGATTAATGTGACCTAACATGACCTAACAAAGATGACCTAACCAACGTGACCAAACATGATCTGACCTAACATGACCTACCATGACCAAAATGAGGGACATATCAATGGAAGAAATGAAGTTGTAAATAAACCTAAAATTAAAATATACAATTTTTAGATACGACGATGTTTTAAAAAAACTAAAACAGAAGAGAATAACATAGAAAGGTTAAGAGATTCAAATCGGAGAACTTGATTTTTTTTTTTTTTTAAATAACCTGTTTCAGAATTTTAGAAACTTTTTAGTACAATTGAGTTAAAAATTAAAGTTATATAATGATGTCGAGTTTGATGTCTAACCACTAAAACAATTATATCAACCCAACTTGCCCAACAGGCAACCCCAGTGGCAAGCACGTGATCATCGTTGATGACCTCGTCCAGACTGGAGGGACTATTAAGGAATGTGCCAAGGTAATGAAGGGACCTGGTGCGGTCTTTTTGTTGCTATGTTTTCTGTAACAGTAAGGTATTTCTGTAAATAAATAAATACATTTAAAAAAAAATAATTTAAAGTCTGGCTACGTCCAGATCATACTGTCTGTTTACACCACAATTAACAGAAACCTACTCTTGGAGACAGACAGAATTTTGGTTTCGGATCCGAAAGTTGCCATTTGATCACTTTTGCTGGTTTTGGAAGAAACAGAAATGTTAACGTTTGGTTTCATTTAGGTTTTGGCCAAAAGTGCGAGAGGCGGAATGAAAATATGTTGTGTTTTTCGCATGCGTTATCTATGGATGTCTCAGTGCCAAATCATCTCTGGCATTCAAATTGGGCTATATTGATGGACCTGCACATTGTATGGATAATTTTAATGTTATCATCAGCGTTTAATCTCCCCAACTTTACAAGACTACGTATTTTTTCAAAATGCATTCTCAACTTCTCCACACAGCAGCGTTAGACTCTGACACATTCTTTAGAATCTAGTTTTGTTCTGTTACGCACTGGCTTCTAATATGAGAAATTAATCTCCTATTTTAATTTTATGGCTCGTTCAAACACAGTGCCTAACAAAGGACGATACCATAGAGTCGACAATATTAAAGATACGACACCCAAAACAGTTGCCAGGTACAACTAATAAGATTTATTAAGTCTTAAGATAATTACAAAAGAAAATTAAAAAAAAATAATGACAATCTTCAACTTACAGTATGGTAGATCTTGTACCGGTACACAGTAAACATAGTTAGTATAATGTGCCAATGAATAATGATGAAATGCGAAATAAACACATATGAGCACACAAATACACAAAGAATAATACACGCCTCTTAAAGTTAATAATATCTATCTGAATCTCCGTCTCTCCGTATCTGTCAAACCCTTATATGCATGTAGCCTAAAACGCTTCCAGAAAAGAATTATGACGTGTTGTTTACATTTCTCGGGTTATCGAGAAGATTCGACAAGATACCAGGAGACATACTACCCAATGTGTAATTGGCAGTGGTTGTATACAAGATACCAGGAGACATACTACCCAATGTGTAATTGGCAGTGGTTGTAAACAAGATACCAGGAGACATACTACCCAATGTGTAATTGGCAGTGGTTGTAAACAAGATACCACGAGACATACTACCCAATGTGTAATTGTCAGTGGTTGTAAACAAGATACCAGGAGACATATTACCCAATGTGTAATTGGCAAAGTTTTCGCAGGGGGAATGTGTGCTACATAACAGTTCCATCACTTCTCTTCCCTTCTCCCAATTCCGCTTGCCGTAGTTTTAGACCACAATAGGTTAACTCAAAATAAAATCAGGCTCCTTTGGTGGCTCGCCACTTAAAAATGTTGTGGCCCAGACAGATGTGTTGTGGCCCATACGGATGTGTTGTGGCCCATACAAATGTATCACAAATGAACTTATTTCTTCATTTAAATAGCGATTATTTTAATAGTGGCGTAAACCCTGTTATGTAGAACACTTTTTCCGTGCTTCATTTTACTTGACCTAAATTAGAATCCTAGCAGACAGTAACGTCTGTTGTGGGCATGGCCTATTCATTTGAAGTATCTTGTTTACCAATTAAACACGTTAGACTGTCTTCATGGTATTTTCTCAAATGTGCTGGATAACCTGAGAAATGTAAACAATACGTCATAAGTCTTTCTGGAAGGCAGGGCTTACGCGACCTATCTAAGGGATTGACAGGCACGGACGGAGAGACGGAGATTCAGATAGCTTTTATTAACTTCACGAGACGTGTATTATTCTTTGTGTTCTTATATATGTGTTTATTTCGCATTTCATCATTATTCATAGGCACATTATTCTAACTGTGTTAACTGTGTACCGGTACAAGATCTACCATACTGTAAGTTGATGATTTGTTATGATATTTCTTTTCTTTTTGTAATTACATTAATACTTATTAAATCTTATTAATTGTAACTAGAAACTGTTTTGGGTGCCGTATCTTTAATATTGTTGACTCTATGGTATCGTCCTTTGTTAGACACTGCTTACAACGAGCCAATTAAAATTAAAATAGGAGATTAATTTCTCATATTAGAAGCCAGTGCGTAACAACCCAAATTTATATGTATATATATATATTCACACACATCATTTTTATGGATGGTTATGCACCATCTCGTTGTAAAACACCCATCTCTCTCCCCCCCCCCCCCCCTGTCATAAGTTATTAAAAAAAATTGCTATTTAATAACTACTGAAACAAAAGGATTTGTGTAAACAAAGCTATGTTAGGGGAACCTAATTGTTCACAGCATTATGATTAAGTCTAGAATGACGCAAAACTAATTCAGGTATACGCAAAAGCATACGTCTGCATTCTGAATTTACAACAAAAAAATCCTCGGCATGGGGCTTTCCGCTGCCCTGCCACATTTTTGTCTGTTAAAGTGGCAAATGACGGGCACATTTTATTTGCAAAATGCACTGTATATAAATATATAAACGTCAGTCATCTACTTTGAGAAGTGACCTTTATTAGACATGCGATGCAAATAGTTATTGTCTACATCATTTTAATTTATTTACTATTACAATACGGTACTGTACGAGCTTGAGGTGGTAAAGTTTTATTCCGAGACAATATTTTACTAAACTGGGAGTTCCAGTGTAACCAGGCCAGCACCAGTGTAACCGAGCCAGCACTGTATTATCATGCTAAACATTGCTCAACATTCGTTCGACATTGAAATTAATGCAAGAAAATAGCATCAAAAGTTCTTCAGTCCTCTATACTGCAATGCTGGGTCTTAAAGGTCTTTATTAATAGCCACATAAGAACAAAGTGGCAATTATAGGTATTGCATGGCAATTGAAAACAAATTGCCATAGGAAATTACATTATCTTGGTACAAAGTATTAGTAAAACTTGGTATGTATGAGAAGGGTAGAGTATGTAGACATAAACTGTATGAATATGTTTGTTTACCACAGGTTCTGCTTGAGCACGGAGCCACGGCCGTCAGCGCCTACGTCACACACCCGGTTTTTCCTGGCAACTCCTGGAAGAAATTCTTGGACAGCGACCCCCCTTTTGCCAACTTTTGGATCACGAACTCTATTCCCCACGCCGAGGAGATCGGCAAACACCCGCCATTTAAACTGTTGTCACTAAGCACCATCATTACGGAGAACCTGCTTGGGTTTGATCTCATGCCATCACACTGACAAACTCAAATGTTGAGATGATTTACTTTAGGAAATAAAGTGCCATGGGAGGTAATTTCTAGACCGTTCCAAATGTTTGAGACCAAGGGAGCTCAACCTTGGGATAACTGGCGCCATAGTCCATTGTTTAGTTGTGTGTGTTTAACCTTGTGCCTAAAGGTTGAGGACCCTAAACCTAGTCACAATCATTTGCTTTCTAACTAATTTCTAAACTAAAAATTTATTCCTTACTAATCAAAGCATTGTTCTATAACCTACACCAACGAAAATTTAAATTAAACTCTGATTTTAAGTAGTTTTTTTCCCCTTGGTGTACTTCTGCTGATTTGAAACTTTCCTCGTTATTTAAAATGGATTCTTTCTGATGGCGCTAATCGAAATCCATATTTCTAATCTTTGAAAAAAATTAAGTTTAATGATGAAAAGTCAGGATGATTAACTGTTTCGCTGCGGAATTTTTTTATTAAAAAAAATGTACATTTTTTTTGGAAGAGTAGAAAAAGAGTGAGAGCTTGGGTTTATTAAAAAATATTTAAAATATTATTGTTTGGTTTATAAGACTAAACTTGGTATCAAATGAAAGGTAATTGAAAGGACTATTTGTTTGTACACTTATTTCTTCACTTTAAATAAAATAAGTTACAGAAAAGAACCATAAAATGTGAAAACATTTTATGCCAAACTATTTTTCCCCAAATCCTATGATGTACGCATACCTTATCTTCACTTCTATAACTCAATTCCTCTAAAACTACTTCTATCGGAATCATGCGATGCATCTAAATATAAATCATCTTCACTATCAAAAGAAATAGTATAAAACAATTCCAAAGCTTTTTGAACTGTTGATCGTCTAGGAAACTTTCCTAGGGCCTAGAGTAATGGCAACAGTAGAAGAAAAAAAAACGTGAAGAAAATCGTCAAAATAATGCTTCAAATGACAACAAATAAACCTTGGTTTTGCTTGTAAACAATGAAGTACCACTCTTCTATGTAAAAGTCTTATTTAAAAATAGCTCTTAAAAAGTTTAACCGAGAAATAGCAAAGAAACAAAACATGATATTGAAACAACTCACAGCGCTTTGGTCCGTGCTTTTGAGAACGGCGGAAGAACGCAGTGTGTGTTGTTCCGCATCGAAAGAGTTAAATAAAATACTCTTAAATGTGACCTTAATTTTGACCTACTTACATAAAAGCAGTTTTCAGTTGGGTTAATTGTGACATGTATTATAAGCAGTTTTCTTGTTAAATGTGATATTCATGTTATTTGTTTAAAAGCTATTGTAAAACATATTTGCTATTGTTTTGTGGAGTGTGATGCTACAGAGTAGCCACTATAGTGTGATACTACCGAGTAGCCAGTATCGTTCTTACTTAACTTATTGTATATTTAAAATAGATAATAACTGACAAAATAGCTAGCAGCATTGATTCCAGATCACACTCTGTGTACTCAACAATAAATGAGTGCACCTCACTCTCTTTGGATGGGAAATCAAAAATGGATAACATTTCATTAAATTCTATATCCCTGGTCTGCAATCCGTGGATGACAACCTCAAATTGTGTAGATGACGGTTATCTGTTTTTAAAGAAATATTCTTTTTAAATTATTTTTTTTTTAAAATAAAATTTTAACAAATATTTTCTTCTTTGTCAATGTACATTTTTAATTTATCGGGGACGCAAGCACTTTGCTTCTGTCGAATAGGGTGAAAACTCAAAAAAGGCTCGAAACGTATGTTCAACTTTATGTCAATAAGAATAACATAATTTTATGTTTAGCTGCACGATTACAAATTTTTAATTCAATTATGCGAATCAATTTAATGAAGTGAGTTATAAATGAAATACATTCCAACTTCCAGATTTTCAAGGGTCCATATCTACCCAATTTGGGAACCCCGATTTTTTAACTCTTTAAATTTATGATTACCGTCTGATCTCATTCTCAGTGACCTATATAAATGACCTGTAGAGATGACCTATATAAATGACCTGTAGAGATGACCTATATAAATGACCTATAGAGATGACCTGTCTAGAGACACGGTTGAAGCACCGTTGAAGTAAACATGGATTAATTTCTTCTCCAATTTGTATTGGATCATTTTCTTTGGTGCCAGACTGTCACAACTTAAGAAACATCTTCATGACAAGTCAGTCACATCGACAGTCTTGCAACTGTCATCTTGTCAGGCTGACTTCTACAGTCTTGCAACTGTCATCTTGTCAGGCTGACTTCTACAGTCTTGCAATTGTCATCTTGTCAAACTGACTTCTACAGTCTTGATATTGTCATCTTGTCAGACTGACTTCTACAGTCTTGCAATTGTCATCTTGTCAAACTGACTTCTACAGTCTTGATATTGTCATCTTGTCAGACTGACTTCTACAGTCTTGATATTGTCATCTTGTCAGACTGACTTCTACAGTCTTGCAACTGTCATCTTGTCACGCTGACATCTGCAGTCTTGCAACTGTCATCTTGTCAGGCTGACTTCTACAGTCTTGCAATTGTCATCTTGTCAAACTGACTTCTACAGTCTTGATATTGTCATCTTGTCAGACTGACTTCTACAGTCTTGCAATTGTCATCTTGACAGACTGACTTCTACAGTCTTGCAATTGTCATCTTGTCAGACTGACATCTACAGTCTTGCAATTGTCATCTTGTCAGACTGACATCTACAGTCTTGCAATTGTCATCTTGTCAGACTGACTTCTACAGTCTTGCAATTGTCATCTTGTCAGACTGACATCTACAGTCTTGCAATTGTCATCTTGTCAAACTGACATCTACAGTCTTGATATTGTCATCTTGTCAAACTGACATCTACAGTCTTGCAATTGTCATCTTGTCAAACTGACATCTACAGTCTTGATATTGTTATCTTGTCAAACTGACATCTACAGTCTTGATATTGTCATTTTGTCAAACTGACATCTACAGTCTTGATATTGTCATTTTGTCAAACTGACATCTACAGTCTTGATATTGTCATTTTGTCAAACTGACATCTACAGTCTTGATATTGTCATTTTGTCAAACTGACATCTACAGTCTTGCAATTGTCATCTTGTCAGGCTGACATCTACAGTCTTGCAATTGTCATCTAGTCAAACTGACATCTGCAGTCTTGATATTGTCATCTTGTCAAACTGACATCTACAGTCTTGATATTGTCATCTTGTCAAACTGACATCTACAGTCTTGATATTGTTATCTTGTCAAACTGACATCTACAGTCTTGATATTGTCATTTTGTCAAACTGACATCTACAGTCTTGATATTGTCATCTTGTCAAACTGACATCTACAGTCTTGATATTGTCATCTTGTCAAACTGACATCTACAGTCTTGCAATTGTCATCTTGTCAAACTGACATCTACAGTCTTGATATTGTCATCTTGTCAAACTGACATCTACAGTCTTGATATTGTCATCTTGTCAAACTGACATCTACAGTCTTGATATTGTCATCTTGTCAAACTGACATCTACAGTCTTGCAATTGTCATCTTGTCAAACTGACATCTACAGTCTTGCAATTGTCATCTTGTCAAACTGACATCTACAGTCTTGATATTGTCATCTTGTCAAACCGACATCTACAGTCTTGCAATTGTCATCTTGTCAAACTGACATCTACAGTCTTGATATTGTCATATACGATTCTTGATATTAATGTTTAAAGTTCAATCGGTGCATGTTCTGTTCTCTTGTTCAAAAAAAAAAAGAGATCTACTTAATAACTTTGATTTATGAGCTGACTAGCTGCTCACGTCACGCCATCTTAAAAAGTCATCTTGAAAAGCCATGTTCAAAAGTCATCTTAAAAATTCATCTAAAAAAAGTTAAAAGTCATCTTAAAAAAGTCATCTTAAAAAGTCATCTCAAATGATGAGATTTTCTTCAAATTTTATGTTTTACCTGCTGTGTTACTGTGTAATCATTTTTTTTTGTTTGAGAAACAGTTCTTGTCATGGCTGGACTTGAGCTGTTTTCCTCTTTCTCAATCAGTTGACATGAACTTTGAAACGTTTACTTACAGTCAGTGTAGTGTTTCCGTGGCTGTTAGCACCAGTGGTGAGGCGTGATGGCACTCGTTTTTCGGCCACACTCATTTATTGACCAAAAAATATTTTAAGCACGTTGATGTTTTGTAATTTAAAAAATAGATATATCATCATAGTTAACAATATTGATGCAAAAATTCAGTAAGTCTCACCTAGGCCGGAGGGCTCATACCCAAGCCGGAGGGCACATGCCCAAACTTAACTGGATCAGAATGATGATGATTATGATAAACTCAGGGTCTAAAGGTCCCTGACCCAAAGGGTCATCCAGAACCCTCTTGTCATTTCATCATGTTTCTGCCCTTGTTATTTGATAACATTTTACTGACTCTTTACAGTAAAGATTTATTCCTACAATATCAGTCACTGATTACTGTACTGTAAGCTTTCTAAAAGTTTCATTCATTATTGTGTATGGCAACTCCTAAGTTTCTGAAGATAATATAAGAATTGAGTCTGATAATTCCCCAAGATATCAATACATAATTAAGATCAGAAATGAAACTGATGAATGGATCAGAACATGATGCGAAAATGGCTGCTGTAAAATGGCTGACTTTGTTGAATTGTTTTTTTTTTTTGTTGATTTATTTACAATCCGAACCAATGTTATAATTAAAATTACAATTTTGTTGCAAATTTGTACATTTTAATTCATATACTCAATGGAATAGCTCTTCAGATGAGAGCCTTGTTTGAGATGTAGGCCTACACATGTTATAGTAACGGACCACAGTGATAAACATATTTCTTTTCTGTCCTGATTTCTACATGATGAAACGATTGACCTAGAAGTCTAAAATGTAGCACAATGATTGTTAAAACTGACCATGGTCACTAGTTACTTTTGTCATTGTATCGAGTCTCATGATATCCACGTTGTAACCAGTTCATTTGTTACAATGTCTGTGTTTTTACCAACTGCTGCTCGGTAAATTTAAACGTAGACCCATTCATTAATCATGTTCGAATCGGGAAGAAAGAAATTGAAATCTCATATGCATATCCAATCCACTATTTGTTATTGTAACAGCTTTTACTACCAGATATTTTGTGCTCAACATTTTATTTATGCCACTAATTTTGTTTTAAGTCTAATAAGCTGTATAGATTGAGTGCCAATGTGTCATTAAAAGATATTCTCATGTGTTGAAACAAAAATTGATTTGGTTTTCAAGGTTCATGTATGTTGACACTATGAACTGCTTAACTACATAACTAGGTAACTACATAAATAACAAATCAATGGTGTATGTGGAGACCGCTTGTATGTCCAAACGTAAACTAAATGGGAAGTGGCATATGATGCATGTCTATTACCCAGACCACTTTAAATCATGAATTTCTGGTAGTTTTATTCTCACTTAATACTTTAAAATGAAAATGACTAGACACTAGACACATTGAGTGGTAATCTCAGAAAAAGTGTTAGTGTGCTGTCTTAGAAATAACCAATGAAATTGATCGCACTGACGCTGTTGCTATATTTAAATTTAGACGGCCTGCAGCTCCTCAACTTGCTTCAGTTTGAAAGGACCAATAGGATTTTTAGCTTCTTGTTGTCAAACGTTGAATTTATTGCTCAGCCAGTTCGTGTCTTGTGCAAAAAATATTTCTTTTCTAAGTCCAGTGGAAAAACTGTCGCCATGCCTGGACAGCCATACACCTTGGCATAATTTTAACGCCCCCCCCCCCCCCCCACC
>CAXITT010000455.1:547201-577258 GCA_964033795.1 Lymnaea stagnalis | reverse complement strand
GGGGGGGGGGTTGATAGTTGGGAAACTCTATTCATAGCAATTATAGTATTATGATTGGGGTGGGGGGGGGAGGGTAAGAAATGGACACAAGAAGACGTTAACTTTTCCTCAGTGCATCACAGTACTTTGCCGGAGCACCTTGTTGCTGAACGGCCCTGTAGTTTTGATGATGTGATTTGTAGAACTAAAAAAATGAAAGTTCATGAAATGAATACGAAAAATACAAAATTCCACTCAAAACAAACGCATGAGACAAAAAATTAAGTTCTTTGAATTTTAATGTATAATAAAAGGTGCATAGTTAAAAAATGAATCAGGTATATCAAAAGCTTCATCACCGTGCAAAAAAAGAAAAATGTAAAAATAACTTTTTGAACGTTCTAAATTTAGACAGATTCTATAAACATTAAAAGAAGAGAAAATAACGATACCTCTCACTACCTCTCACTACCTCTCGCTAGCTCAGCTGGGCTAATTTTTTGTTTTTGCCCTTTGAATTACCGTCGCTAAAATAAAAGGATGTTTAGTTAGGTGTTTCAATTACACCAGCTTTCGTATTAAAATTCCTGTTATATTTATATTAATATTTTTATATTAATTCTTATTTCAATGTCTCTTTAACTTTTTGATTTCTTATGTTAATTAAAAAAATACCTTGAGAAACTACAAACTTACCGTTTTAGTTTGGTAGACAGTTATCGCACTTGGGTGGGGTGGGGGGATCCTTTGGGATATTAGCCCCCCTCTCTCCCACCCCTCCCCCCATGTAGACACCCCTGATCTCACCAGATTTATATTTTGGAAAGTTAGTTTGAAAGTTAAATGAACAGACCATTCCTAAAAAATATGCCTAAACATAACACATATAATATAAAATAAAAAATAAAATGACAATGTATGAAAGAGTTAAGCCATAGATCATATAGTAGCCATAAGAATCTACAGTAAAAATTTGCTTAGAAAAATGTTACAATTTGTTCAGGTTATAATAGTGTCACTTTTTAAAGGATGTTCATTATAACGGAGATCAGAGGAGAGGTTGGTGATTTGCATAATGCATTAATAAACTCTTTAGGTTGAGAGGTTCAAATACAGTCTGATGGTATATGGCAGTGGTTCCCACCGTGATTAATGGAAGGCACTGAGAGTGAGAGTGCGCTTCTCATGGGCTCAGCAGCCGCTGCAGTAATAAAATAAATAAATAATGAGTGAAATTAAAAGAACAAGCAAAAAATATTTAAAAAATACAAATACATTTAAAAACTGCAAATTAAATTCTGAACGGAAAAATGTCGTATGCCCAAGTGATTTCTTGGAACTGAACATTTGAGAAGAATCCCACGCATTCCCAGAACCGCTTGAAGCTTCTCGAGGCTATCCAGTCACTTGTGGGTCACGGTGAATTTGCAATAACGTGATTCTTCTGTAAGTTATCTGTGCCTTTGGTCGTCTTTAGTGTTCTCCGGTTAGTTATTGTTCAGTAATAAAGTGTTAGAGAAGTTTGTTCTTCTTGTTCATTTCTCTTTCAAAAAGCATCTCAACAGAAAACATGAATATAAGAGAATATAAAATGGGGTCATAGGTCAAACATTATTTTTGAAAAAAATAATCTAAATAAATGAAAATAAAAAATAAATCAAAACTAAAAAAAAACGAAAACAAGTAAAGCTCAAGAAATATGAAAAGATAAAATATTGTTCAAAACCAAAAAAAAAACAACTAGATAATACATACTTAAATCAATATAATGCATACTAAAATCTACATAATACATACTAAAATCTAGATAATGCATTCTTAAATCTAAATAAAACATACTTAAATTTAGTAATACATACTTCCAGCTAGATAACACATATTTAAATCTAGATAACTCTGATAATACATACTTAAAGCTAGATAAAACATCGTTAATGCTAGATAATATATGCTTAAATCTAGATGATACATACTTGAATCTAGACAATACTTTTTTAAAGCTAGATAATATATACTTAAATCTAAATACGGTAATACATACTTAAATCTAGATAATACATACATCTATGTAATACATACTTAAAGCTAGATAATACATACTTAAATCTAGATGATACATACTTAGATCTAGATAATTCATACTTAAATAATCTATACTTAAAGTTAGATTAAAACATTTTTAAATCTAGATAATACATAGTTAATGTTAAATAACACATACTTAAATCTAGATAATATATGCTTAAATCTGGATAGTACATACGTAACTCTAGATAATACATACTGAAAGCTAGAAAATACATTTTTAAAGCTAGATAAACACATAGATCTACTTAAATCTATGTAATACATACTTAAGGTTCGATACAAACATACTTAAATCTTGATAATACATGCTTAAATCTAGATCAAACCTATTTAAATCTTGATAATACATGCTTAAATCTAGATAAAATACAATTAAATATGGTTAATATATACTTAAATCTAGAGAAAACACATTAAATATGGATAATATATACTTAAATCTAGATAAAACACACTCAAACATGGATAATATATACTTATGGTTAGATTTTTAAAAAAAAACATACTTAAATCTAGATAAAAACATATTAAAAGATAATTAATAATTAAAGAAGGTAATACATACTAAAATCTAGATAATACA
Organism: Lymnaea stagnalis; assembly: GCA_964033795.1. Lineage (NCBI taxonomy): Eukaryota > Metazoa > Mollusca > Gastropoda > Lymnaeidae > Lymnaea > Lymnaea stagnalis. The sequence goes on along the minus strand of CAXITT010000455.1, from coordinate 574,608 downwards.
TACCTAAAGCTAGATAGAAATTACTTATATCTAGATAATACATACTTAATTAAGCTAGATAGGTTTTCTAAGTGCAGGATTAAGCAAAGATAACTTATATCATAATGATAAATGGTTAATTTAACAATATTCAAATAAAATAAATTGTAAGGTTCATTTATATTGTAGGTCATTACCCTGATTGTACATTTGGTCAATTATTTGTTCCAATTTTATAAAACTTAAAGATGTGGAAGCAATTTGCGGTACGTTACCCAAGAAGCCAATGAAGCAGATATAATAAATTTGTTTCTTGTTCAAGCTAAGAGAAATTTACCCTTCATCTTGTTAGGTTGTCTAACTTTATTTTTAAAAACTAGATTTTAGCTGTATAAAATATTTTAGAGTTGAAATACTTTTTTATTTTAGAAAGTTATTTAAATCAGCGGTTCTCAGCATTTTTATTTCTATAGCCTACTTTAACATTTTATTTAGCTTGGCGCCCCTCCCCTCCCCTGATTATTTCATCTTTTAAAATGTCTATTTAATACATAAAGGACCTTTCCCAAAGTTTTCGAAATATGCTGTGCCCCCTGTCCCATGTTGAGAAATTGTGCTCTAATCTGAATTCTTTCATATATATTCTATGGGGTAATTAAAATGGTATTACAACATAACAAAAAGTTACTTAAAAAATGCAGATTTAATTATTAACAAAAGCGTCAGACTAGCATATTCATTGTGTTTCAGATTAACATGTTTAACTAATTTAAAAAATTAAAATATTTATCATTCCAAATAATTCATATATTAGTTCCTTTTTTAAAATGATATTATATTTTTGGAGACCATGGAAAAATTATTTTTGGGAAAAAATAAAACTTTGCGAATCCTTCCCCATGGACTGGAATACAATTAGAAAGCTTGAAAACTGTGTTTTAAAGGGAAATAATCAATTCCTTTTTCTTTTTTTTAAGAATTACATTTAGAGATGGTTATATTAATATAATGTGTGTGCTTAAAATGTGTTGCATAGAAATATAATAAGCAATGAACATGAAAGCTTAATTAAGGTTGTTTTATTTACTTTACACATCTTTAGTCTAGTTATCATTTAGTAATGATTCACATTACGCTACATTATTGTAGGAGTTCTTTTAAAAGGAATAAAAGGCTATAATTAAAGTTCAAATCTCAAATTCTGTGATTTAGATCAATAAAATATATTTACCGTAATTTTTTAAAATGATGTTAACAAAACAATGTGCGAACATAACATAAAGACGTTCTATTAAAGTAACTCTTTGTTGATGTGTCCCTAGCGCTGGGGTAATTATTCAGATGAGCCCAGGATGCTCTTGATTTTCTTGTTGATTTCCTGCAATTTCCTTTTTAGTTCCGTCGCTCTTGACGTGCCCTTAGAATACATTTAAACGATTACCTTTATGAAAAATGAAATAGTTGGAATGCACTTCATTTTAAGCCTAGTGTTAAGACAATAGAGCTCTTTTAAAAAGAACTTATTTAATTAAGTTAACTTGACAAGGACAATGAAGATGTTACGTACAAGTAAACTGTGAAGTGTTTCATTTCTACTATTTGGACGAACGTGAAATTGTGAAAAAAATATTTCTTGATTTAAATTTTTTTTTAAACAAACTTTTTAACTGTCATTAGTATTTCAAGGCAGAGTTTTAAAATATTAATATTAAATTCACCTTGTGTCTTTCCAAATGCTTCTCAAAATCTTTTTGTTCTGCGATAAGATCAGCCAGCTTTGGACCGTTAAAGGGTCGTGGTGCTCTATAGACTGCATTTGCATTAGCCAGAGATCTTGGTATAGTTTGGATGGCAACTCCTGGATCTTCCGTACTCATGCCATATGCCCTAGGCCCTTGGAAACTGAATCCAACATAGAAGTACACCTTCTTAAGCCACATGGGCTTTTGCTTAACACGGTGGGATGTTGGAATATTCACTTGAAAAATGTTTCCATTTCTGTTTAATGGCAATTTTACAATATCTCCACCTTCAAGAAGAATCCCTGAAAAGAGTTTAAGCTTATTTCGAACACCCGGGAGCTGCCATTTTTCAAAAAGTGTATAGTCTTTCATCATCTCCAAACTCGTATAATGCCTTATGTCGTGCAGAGGTCCACCATTGCCCAGAAAAAATGGGGTCGTCACTTTTCTTGTAACTGTTTGCTCCTGCCCATGGATGGGATACTTTTTTGGAAAGCGTCATGCCATAGATCCAAAGTACTGGATAAATCCAGAGGTAAGCATAGCTTATGGGACGATCTTTCCTCGGTAGGAAAGTTAAAAAGAACATAATATAAGTATGGCTCGAGATAGATTCTGTCCACGGATTTAGTTTTTACCAAACTACGAAGCTGTTTGCACCATTCTAGTATCTGTTCGTACTTTAAATCCACTTGGATAACTTGATCCAATAACATCACCGTTACAGTGTCCATTAAAGCAAGTAAATTATCAAAAGAACTGTTATCCATGCTTACATTTTCATGTAAAAGGCGATATATTTGTTTGAGTTTTTTATGTTCTCCATTCTGTTTCATTTGTAACAGATTGTTCAGGGATGTAGCACCCAGGTATCGTGCCGTGTGATATCTGTAAATGCTCTTATCCTTTTCACTTAAACTCCTGGATGGATTCTTATTTGCCTCTCCAAAGTAGGAATCAATATTAACTTTCAAAATCAAGAGAGACCTGTTACCATTTTCAAATGACTGGGTTGAAGACTCAGAACTGGCAGTTTCTTTCATTTGAAGATATTCCTCATCAAGTCGACGCATTGCTTCTTGGGAAAATTTTCCAAGGCTTCTTATAAAATCAGATTCTTCATCGGTGAGAAAATCAAACGCTGGATGTTTAAAATTTTCTTCTATTAAATATTTATGCAGAATATCTACTTTCCTAGATGCTTGAAATTGCTTAAGACCACTTAAGAGGAGAACAATTGCTCTCAATTCACCAAAGTAGCCGGCAAAGTTGTTTTCACCATCAGTACTGGATTCATTTTCACTTGCTTTTTGCTCTTTTCTGAAACGTTGAATGCATTTTTTAGATAGGGAGATCACTTCGTGAATATCACTTTCATCAAAACCTCCTTTATCTAAAGAATTCTCAGTAACAATTTTGTCTTGTAACTGGTTTTTAAACACTTGGCTGTAAGTATCCCACAAAAATGAATTGGTAGAATACATTGAAGTTGCAATTCTTGCATATTTTTCTGCCAGATTCCAGTTTTTGAGCTCCATGTAAAGCCGAGCAATTAACTGGGCGGTGAATGGATCTTGGTTATGTTGAAATAATGCAATGACCAAATTCTCTGCTATTTCAAATCCTTCATTGCATTTTATGTATGTCACGAAATTAGAATACCTTTCCTTTTTATTATCTTTAGTTTCCCTTTGTTTAAAGACATTATTTATTATGTCTTGAAGATCTTTTCTTTCATCATTGTCTTGTCCAAACCCGACGCATTCTATCAATTCGAGCATAATTTCACTTTCCTTCTGCTGGGTACGTTCTTTCATTCTTGCCAAGATTTCTATGGCAATGACTCTATTAAAAACTCTCAAACACTGTTTGGATTTTCCATGTTGATTAGTTGTTGAAGATATGTTCAACAGTACTTTAACACCTTGGCTCAGATTGGTCTCCCATTTCTTATCTCTTTTGACCGGTTCAGATGACTGCTGCTTTCTACGACAGGGAGAGACTTCAAGGATCTTATCCAGACAAGCTACGGGGATTTTTTTGAAATTAGGATCATAAGTGTTTAAAAGGGAAACAATTTTTAATAGTTTCACTTCCATTTCTATTTGGACTGCATCTGAAAATTCTTTCACCACATTTAAAACATAGTCTTTGTTAAAATTTTCTCTCAGTATGTTAAACGAAATAAGAAATTTCGGATTTGCATTTGTATCCTTGTTTTTGTTATATTGTGCCATTAGTCTATCATTTGTATCTCGAAACCAATCCAATTCTATCTGTGTTAACTCTTGCTTCAAAGCTATCTGTCTCGGTTTCAACTGTTTGGGTAAAGAGGGTCTTCGAATGCAGACAATTATTGTACAGTACACGTCAAAATGTTCATCTGTTTCTTTCCAGCGTTTCCTTCCTTTATTTTCAAGATTTCCCCTCAGTTGGTTCCAACGGTCTTCATCTTGGTTATCAATAAGGATCAACAGTGGCTTTGGCTTATTGTCTTGGAACCGTCTGACCTCATCTAACTGGTCACATGTCTGATCTGTTATGGTGCTAACTACACAGCACCTGTATTCTTTACGCATGTCCCATAACACTTGTTTTGCAGATGTAGTTCCCCCTGCTCCTGGTTGGTGAAAGAGACGCAAGTAGGTGATTTTATCATCGTCATCCTTGTCGTGGCCATTAAGAGCATCCCTCACATTTTTCATAAGTTCTTCATGAATATCTCGTTTCAAAACTTGATTATGGAAATACAAGTTAAGCCAATCAACTTGTTCACCCTTGTAAAACTTTTCACCTACTTCTCTTTTCCTCTTTTGCCGAAGTTCATCACTCACGAAGTGAAAATCCCCAGCAGTCAAAATATTCAGGTCACACCAATCTTTCAGTTTTTTCTCACGAATCTCCACTAGTGCTCCTGTAGAACATGGAAGAATGCATCGATGTTCTTCAATTCGTTTAGTAACACTCACAATTGTTGAATTAACGTCGGCCCATTGCATACCAATTATGCACCGATCAGAAAGATCTTTTTTAGAGGCTCTGTTTCGCCTAAACATTTCATCCCTCCACTGATCAACTTCTTCCTCTGTTTCAGCCAGTAGTAGCCAATTGTTTTCAAGTTTAGTTAGGACCTCATCACATGCTTCTATCATTGCAGAATATTCTTTTGAAAATAAGCATATAATAAAAATGATTCTGTCCTGGCCGAAGCGATCAATGTAGAATTGCAAAGCCTCTTGAAATGGGCTACGTCTCTTTTTGTTCCAATCACAAGGATCCATTGCATCAGAAAGGTTTTCTGAATAACCATTACAAAACATCCAAGTAATTCGATTTTCATTCGTAAGACCTTCATTTAAAGCTTTGTAATCTTCAGGTTTGCGTTGTGCCTTGTCAAATGAATCCGATGTCACTACTCTCATTTCAACTTCCTGCTCACTGTCAAGACTTTTATAGATACCATTTGTTGACCCCGTAGGATCAAAATCAAACACAATTTCAGGTTGCAGTTGTTTTACAAATTGCGTGTTCGCCAACAGATATGGCATGTCCATAGAATGATGATCTATTGTACTTGTCAAAAAGAAAGGATACACCTGGTCTTGCATAATTTCTTCCCCTCCTGTCAACAAATTTAGGATCCGCCTTCTTAAGTTTGGCTGATCGTTTCTTTTCTTGGTACCCTCTTCTTGTTTTCTTTGTTGATTGATTGTTTGCTTGTTATTCTCAAAGTGATTCATTTCTTCGGGATTCAAAACTTTTGGAAGGCCTGTTTCTGAGAATCCAAATACACCATCTTTTCCTTTGCGTTTTTTAGAGTGTAGAGGCAACCATGAAAGTTTTGTCCTGATGGTCTCCGTTTTTAAAGTCGCTAAACAAGGCACGATATCAACCTCGATAACATGTAGATTGGTTGTGCTTGTCCCAATGACCGGTACAAATTTTGCCTCTCTAACAGTGGATTCAATAATAAATCTCTGTGTTTCTAAGAACGATTTCGTAATGAATTCGCTAATCTCTGCTTGGACATCTTCAGGTTTTAAGTCGACCCCAACGATTTCCCCTGCTTTGAAACTGCTGCTTTTGTCTGGAGAGATACCGAAGTAAATGGTTCCATTTTGTCTCTCATTGAGACATGCTGCAGCAAAAGGAATAACCTCGGACCCTATAAAATCCAAAGCTTTATCTTGATTTTCTATCAGGTGAAAATTCTTTATCGGCCACGTTTTCTTGCCCTTAGTGTGAGTGAAAAGCATGTCCACACATCGGCCTTGGTGATATTTGACCATACTGGTCACTTTGGTCTCGAATTTTCTAAGGTTTTCTGGAGGCAGTTTAACTTCGGGGCGTTGGGAATAGTCTTTACTATGCTCTAAAAATGTTTTTCTAACACCGTATGATGCTGTGGGTATTTCTTGTTGAAAGTCGTCATCTGTCATTGCAAGAAATACTTGTCCGGTGATATCTTTCTTCTCAAGTTCCTGTAAAATGCCGACATCCCAACCATTCTTTTCAAATATGGGAGTAAAAAATGTCCTCAGTTCTGATTGACTCATGTCTTTCATGTTTTTCAGTGGTGTTGCTGAAAAAAATTATAACTATCTGAAACACAGCTGACTAGTAGCTTGAATGGAGGAAATAAACACAAGTGTAATATATATAAGATTATAAGCCAATGTTGTCATGAACTGTCGTGTTCACAAGGATCGCAAAATACTTTTTTTATTATAATGGCTTATTAAAAATGAACGTACGTAAATCTATTGTTAAATAACGGTGAGCAATATACAACAGCTGCATAAGGGCAGAGAACACAAAAGCATAGGATAGATATCAATTAACAATGGAAGTGTAAAGAACAGTTTTTAATAGGATAAAAGAGCTTATATACATGATCTAGCGTCAACAGCACAAGCAGCAGCCAGAAAGGGAAACATGAAAGAGCTCTAGGATATAATAAGAAAGCTCTCAGGAAGATACAAGGAGCCAGAAATACTGGTTAAAGGCAAGGGGTAATAAGGGGAGAGACTGCAATCAGGTTAGTACAAAATAAAATGAGTAAAACAGAGTATGGTTAAACCTGAAAAATTAAACGCAACAAAACAGCGAACGTGTCGGCAGAAAGCCTTCGTCAGCGAACAAAACAACAGAAAAAACGTTATAAAAATAAGAAATAGCACTTAGCTGGTAAGTAGTATCTGTATGTCCACAGACACACCTGACATACAACCAGCAAATGAAGGCTTACAAATAGAAGACCAAATATTTTCCCAAAGAGCCGTGGCTATCCAGCAGTTTAAAATTAGGAAAGCTAATGATGATGAGAGCAAATATAGATACAATAGTCAACATGTTGCACCCTCTGTTTGAAAAGATATGGGAAGAAGAGAGAGTTATAAAAAATTGAACTCAAGGATCACTCGAGAAAGAGGATCTCAAATAACTGTGCAAACTACAGAGGAGTTACACTGCTGCCTGTAACGGGAAAGGTTTTATCAGAATTATTTTGAATAGAATGAAGGACCAAGTCGACATGCAGTTACGAGATCAACAGAATGGCTTCCACCAAAAAAGATCATGCACATATCAAATTGTGACACTGCGAATCAAATGGAGCTTCATCTTTTTTTCTAATTTAAGAAAAGGCCTTTGATCCTGGACCGTCAAACCTTGTGGAAACTTCTCCGGTATTATGAGGTACCAGGAAAACTAGTCAGGATCATTCAGAAGTTCTTTTGAAGAAATGACATGCAGGGTGGTACACGTAGGTAGACTCACAGATGACTTTAATTTTAAAGTGGAAACAGGAGTCAGACAAGAGCAGGAGAGCAGCAGAAGCTGAGCTTCAAGAATATCAACAATTTTGAAAATACGCCTTACGTCAGCGCTTCAGGACCAATGTGGAGACATCTGGACAGATCACTCTCTGTCATGTGACTTCTACTGCAACTGTCAAAACAGGAGATTATCCCTTTCGAGACAAGAAATATGCCTGCACCACAATCAGTCACACCAATGAAAAGCCTGGACGAGCAAGCATGAAAATTAAATTGCACTTTGAGGTTGACATAAAAGACGCAAAGATATGACATGGCCTTCAGGAACGTGATGATGCGGTCAGAAGATGTTATACGGCACAGCCCAAGAGATAGAGCAGGTTGCCAATGTACTAGCCGGGGTCTTTGAGAGCGTAAACTGAAGCCCCTCCAGAATAGGTGATTTAGCTAGTCAGACATTGTTAGAAATATATTTACCGGCCATTCTATAACTTTTACAATGTAATGCATACCTTGTCCTATGGGATCCACGCTTTCTGGTTGATCTGTGCTTCCTGACTGCACTATCTCTTGATCTGTTTGTTCAACTTTCACAATATTTGTTAAGTAGCTGTCACATTTGAAGGAAATTGAACGACAATGTGTTTCCATTAATCTAAATGTGCGTTATTAATTTATTATTAAAAAGGCTGAATTATGCGTATACGTAAAAGAAAATATATCAAGAATGAAAGATATTTAATTTATTGAAAATGTACGTGCTGATAAGCAAACACAAGTTAATTTCTTAAAGTAATCTACGGTTTACGTCCAAAATGTAAAAAAAAAAAAAAAAGTTGCTCGCCCCTGGACACATCTCACATTTTCATCTTCCTAAAACCTGTTTGATGTTTCTAAAAGCCATTCCAAGTAAGTTGCGTAGGTTAATTCAAACACACCCAATAATATATATTTTTTTTCCCTCTTTTAAATCTGGTTTACTTTCAATCTGAACAATTCCTTTCGTATCAGTTCAAGTTCAAGGTATCGTTATTAAATCCATTTTTACATATCGATTGATTAATGATAAATAGACAAACGATGGCCCCGACTAAGGCGGAACAACCTTGACTATTGCCCGATTATTAATGAGTTTAAATTACTTGCTTTTTTTTTTAAATCCCTGATTTTATTAATTAACTATGTAAATAAATAATTTATCTCTATGTTTTTTTACAAAGCAAGAATACATTTTGGTTTGCCTATTTCTCCCAACTCGTTTCTTTCTGTTGATCTTTTCAACTCTGGTAAACTCCTTGCAGATGAACTCTAGGAGCGTGGCATTGTCCCACTCATTGTGGTCTGTAAAAACCCCCTCGTGTTTCAGCATCTTTCTGACGTCAGAGAGTGGTGTTTCAGCCCCATCTTTATCGGTATAATGCTGGCGGAGACTTTCTTTGACGCTCTTGTCTAAAAGATGTGGGTCAACTGAATGTAGTATACACAATATGTGATTAGTTTCACTGCAACATTTTACACATATATTTTAAATTATTATTAGACAATCTAATATCTTGATCATCAAATAATTTCAAATTTCTATAATGATGAAACCAGTCAAACTAAGAACATTAACTGCGTGTGTGTAGATTAAAAATATCCTTAATTAAAAAAAAACTATCATATTTTTTTACTTTGATAGGTTGTGCTTGATATGTTAAAACTTATCTGAAATTTGACATGGTTCAATTCTATTTGTTAAAAATAAAATACCAGATTATTTTTCATCCCTTTTGCAACATAATCTAACACATTTGCTACATAATGTAGCATATTTGCAACATAAACTAGCACATTTTGAATGGAGTTCAAATATGTAAAATAAAATATATAATTATTGTAAAATATATTCGAAGTAATCTTTTAGTAAATGCCACGTTTAAAAATTCGACCCGTAAAGCAAAACTTGATCCTTCGTAAAGCAAAACTTGATCCTTCGTAAAGCAAAACTTGATCCTTCGTAAAGCAAAACTTGATCCTTCGTAAAGCAAAACTTGATCCTTCGTAAAGCAAAACTTGATCCTTCGTAAAGCAAAAATTGATCCTTCGTAAAGCAAAACTTGATCCTTCGTAAAGCAAAACTTGATCGTTTGCAGTTGCATTTTGTTTGTTTTGTTTTGTATAAGCTTTTAAAAAAAATGAATATAAAGATCGCACAATTGTCAGATTTTACACCACTGCCTCCACCTTTGCACCCATTCTCTTTTAGATAACCACAAACCTCATCAGTACTTTAAACGAACTCTCGACGTCCCACACCAAAAAAAAAAAAAATCAATTTATAAATAAAACGTTATGACTTGCAAGACAATAAAACAAGGTCAGGTCACTGTAAAGCAGTATAAGACTTGCTTTGTTAGGTTAGGGTTAGGGTTAGGGTAGTGCAGGGTTAGGGTAGTGTAGGATTAGGGTTGGGTAGGGTAGGGTAATGGTAGGATAGGTTAGGATAAGGGTAGGTTAGTTTCAGGTAGGATAGGGTTGGGTTAGAACAGGGATCTCAAACTCAAATCATCCGGGGCTGCAGCAGGAAGAGTCTGAGTGAGACTGGGCCGCATCAGGTATTCCACAAAAAGTGATTACGAATTCAATAAAGTACAACTGCTACAATGTTCTCAACTTTTATCATTAAAAATAAAAACATTAAGGGTTCTCAAGAACTAGGCTTCACTCTCTTCCTCCTACTCATTGTTGCCAGGAACCTGGTAGCGCTTCTTCCTACACACCTGACCAACATTTGGCGTGAGTGCGGAAACAACTGAGACCCTCAGTATAGCTTGAAGATGCTCATCAGTAAGTTTGGCCTTAAACTTTGACTTGTTAAAGTTCATAGTGGAAAATAGCCTTTCACACAGGAACTCGCAAAAAAGTCACATGATCCGCTTGAACAACCTGGAGATCTCAGGGAAGGTAGAGGGCGATACTCTCATGAAGAACACTGAAGATCAATCAGCTCCATTTGAAGCACAATGGGGGTGGGGGCATCTTCCACATTGTAGGTGAAAGAGTCAGCAAAAATGTGAAAAGTGGTCCTGTGTGTTTTGAAGTCGGCAAACATGTGATCCAATTCTTCCTGCAGCTTGCAATGGAGTCCGTATACTAACTACTGAATGGTGTGCCCGGGTCCATGAGCACTTTGCATGTTGCGAAATGGTTCTCTCGGAATCATAACAAAAGTTTTCAGCAGAATGCCCTGACATTGTCATAGGCAACACTGACAAGTAGCTCCTGGTCTTGTAACTTCTTGTTGAGTACCGGTATATTCAGCCGCTGTGTAATGTCAACAAGAAACGCCAAGTCCATGAGTCATTTGGGATCACTTAGTACAGGAACAACACACCGTGATCACGCCATCCTTCTCCCTGAAGGCTTTAAATGCTAAAACGTGTTCAAACAGTAACCAGGAGCAGGCAATATTTATGAATTATTTATGCAAAGGAAAATGTTATTGTAGGAAGATTGAAGTTCGATTTTTTTATCGTATAAACGCTTTTTTTTTGACTAACCCTATTTTGAAAGTGACCAAGCTGACAGGCCCGGAATTTTCCCTCACTCGTAAACACTAGGGGCAATTTTAATAGGGATTCTTTGATACTGTGTCACGTTGCTACGATTTATACAATTATGTTTGTGAATTACCCACCAACTGACTTTTTAAACTTTTTCTCAAAACAGCGCTTTGGCCGCCACGTTTGTCTCATAAGATGATATAAAATAAAAACTTTTAGTCCGATTTTAAAAGGGATCTTACTCTTACCATTATATTCAACACAAACATATTTAAAAAGGGATCTTACTCTTACCATTATATTCAACACAAACATATTTAAAAAGGGATCTTACTCTTACCATTATATTCAACACAAACACATTTAAAAAGGGATCTTACTCTTACCATTATATTCAACACAAACACATTTAAAAAGGGATCTTACTCTTACCATTATATTCAACACTCACACATTTAAAAAGGGATCTTACTCTTACCATTATATTCAACACAAACACATTTAAAAAGGGATCTTACTCTTACCATTATATTCAACACAAACACATTTAAAAAGGGATCTTACTCTTACCATTATATTCAACACTCACACATTTAAAAAGGGATCTTACTCTTACCATTATATTCAACACAAACACATTTAAAAAGGGATCTTACTCTTACCATTATATTCAACACAAACACATTTAAAAAGGGATCTTACTCTTACCATTATATTCAACACTCACACATTTAAAAAGGGATCTTACTCTTACCATTATATTCAACACTCACACATTTAAAAAGGGATCTTACTCTTACCATTATATTCAACACTCACACATTTAAAAAGGGATCTTACTCTTACCATTATATTCAACACTCTCACATTTAAAAAGGGATCTTACTCTTACCATTATATTCAACACAAACACATTTAAAAAGGGATCTTACTCTTACCATTATATTCAACACTCACACATTTAAAAAGGGATCTTACTCTTACCATTATATTCAACACTCACACATTTAAAAAGGAATCTTACTCTTACCATTATATTCAACACAAACACATTTAAAAAGGGATCTTACTCTTACCATTATATTCAACACTCTCACATTTAAAAAGGGATCTTACTCTTACCATTATATTCAACACTCACACATTTAAAAAGGGATCTTACTCTTACCATTATATTCAACACTCTCACATTTAAAAAGGGATCTTACTCTTACCATTATATTCAACACTCACACATTTAAAAAGGGATCTTACTCTTACCATTATATTCAACACTCTCACATTTAAAAAGGGATCTTACTCTTACAATTCAACACTCAAACATTTTTAAAAAATCAGAATTATTCTAGTCGTTGAGATTCGACTGAAAACGTCATGGAGGATCACGTTATAGATATGAGAATTGGGAAATCGCGGGCCTCATTAATACTAAAATTTGTTGTCTGGTAGCGGGCCTCAAAATAGCTGGCCGCGAGTTTGAGACCCTTGGGTTAGAATATGGTAGGGCTAGGGTAGGGTAGTATTAGGGTAGGGTCAGGGTTTTTGCGATATATCGGAAATGTATTTTAGTTTTAAAAGGGTGTGGAATGTGTGTAGCGGTAAAAAAAAAAGGACATGTTTTTAAATTGAACCACCAGTCTGTGTGTGTCAGATATAATGTTTAACCATTCTTGTACGATTTATACAACAAATCTGATGCTTATGGAATCAAAATTCAATGGAATTTCAATTTGCGCTAGAATGCAGACCATTCAATAAATTTATTACAGAACTTGGGCAAAACTTATTTACTATCTGCCCAGCCGTCCCGAACATAACATAATCTCCCCTCTCCCGGTTCATACGTACCTGAACGCAAAATCTAAAAAAAATCAACAACCCTCCACCAACCCCACTTCGTTTTGTATGGGTTGTCTTTTATTTTAATACAGCCGTATCTCGACATGGATGAAATCATCTCGATCGCGCTAATAACGATTATGATTGAAAGTATTTTAAAATATAACGCAATTAGTTTAGATAACTTTGCAAATAAATTTTGGAACAAGATATGTTTAGACTTGAAACAAAAATACATTATTTACCTTTTGCAGTAAGTTTGGGATCAGCTCTGCTTTCAGTCGCAACAATTTGTTTCGCCAGCCAAATGTTATTTTCATCAGACTCTATGGCATTTATAAAAGCACTGAAGCGAAAAAAAATCCATAAATTTAAGAAGATTACAGAAACTGTAAGTGTAAAGAAGCATTAATAGAGTACAGCTTAAGAAACGATTTACTACTTTTGCTTAGGATTGTGAAAGTGTAAACCCAAAGGTAGCGGAGGCAAATAGAGGAAGGTCGTTGCGCAAACGAATGGGACTCGTTCGCTCGCCTAGCTGACTAGCTGAGTAGCTCAAAATACCCAAAGTTAGTTTTTATTTAGTTTTTTGTTCGATGTATAGAGGTAGCGAAAATACAAAAATTGCTATCCCATAGGACTCAAACCAGAGCAAATTAAAGACAATGTTAAGAATTCAAAGGGTTATGAAATAAAAACAGGCCCAGCAACAATCAAGCTTTAGCCGCGACTTCACGGCGCGAACTAATCCACTACGTCAGAAAGGGCGCGATATTCTAACTTTTCGTACAATAGCTTTTCATACAATGAGTTTTTACACAATGAAAGTTGCAATCTTAATTTGGATACTAACACTGAGGTTAATTTATTAATACTGTGTTTCCTTGTCCCTCTCGTAATTATTTCAGCAGAAAGTTTAAGGGGAAAAAAAGCTTTCCGGGGTGCAAAGCCTCAAACTCAAAGCCTCAAACTCAAAGCCTCAAACTCAAAGCCTCAAACTCAAAGCCTCAAACTCAAAGCCTCAAACTCAAAGCCTCAAACTCAAAGCCTCAAACTCAAAGCCTCAAACTCAAAGCCTCAAACTCAAAGCCTCAAACTCAAAGCCTCAAACTCAAAGCCTCAAACTCAAAGCCTCAAACTCAAAGCCTCAAACTCAAAGCCTCAAACTCAAAGCCTCAAACTCAAAGCAGAAAAAGTATTCCTGGATCAAACATATTGTGCGACTCTGAAAAGATTTTTTCATTATTCAAAGTGGAAGATGTTCCTCTTGAAACTGATGAATGGCTGCAGATATTTCTTCCTCTCACATTGAAAACACCGTCAACTCTACAGAACGGACAACTGAAAGCAATGATGAAAAATGGAACAGGGAAGTTCAAAGCCCTCCAAAATGTTTATTGATCAGGAAGGTAACTTCAAAGATGAGATCCATCTTGGGTTAGAGGAAAACGGCGAGGGAATGGAAAGGAATGAACATCTCAGTTGTTCCTTGACGCCAACTGAACTCATCAGTGCTACAGATCCTCTGTCATGGCCTACAAAAATGACACAGCCTACGTTTGAATTTTAATGATGAAAGGCCGAGAAGAAACACGTGATTTGGAATTTCCAAAGGACGACAAGGGTCGGCACTTTTCGACACACTTCTATCAACGAAACCTCGACAACGGAGAGACTTGACGAAGACGCTGGCTGGTATATTCAACTTCAGCGAATCGTGTCTTCTTTTTTCCTTGCAAATTGATTGATGTTTCCTGGCGTTCAGCCCTTGCAGAGAACGGATGATGTTTCCTGGCGTTCAGCCCTCGCAGAGAACGGATGATGTTTCCTGGCGTTCAGCCCTCGCAGAGAACGGATGATGTTTCCTGGCGTTCAGCCCTCGCAGAGAACGGATGATGTTTCCTGGCGTTCAGCCCTCGCAGAGAACGGATGATGTTTCCTGGCGTTCAGCCCTCGCAGAGAACGGATGATGTTTCCTGGCGTTCAGCCCTCGCAGAGAACGGATGATGTTTCCTGGCGTTCAGCCCTCGCAGAGAACGGATGCGACGATTAGGTACATATGTCATTTATTCTAGCATCAAATGAAACATCACAAAATCTAATTAGTGGCATACCGCAAGTGGGTAGAAGCAGAAGTGAGATTGAAATTGTAGTGTACTATTGATGCAAAAGAACAACGGATGTTTGAAAAAAAAAAGACATTGGAGACTAGTTTTGGAGAGATTACTGGCTATTACACAATTTTGATCAGAGAGAAACCTGGCTCTCCTAACAACGGGAAATTTTTGGCGGTTGTGGAACTGCTGGGAAAATTTGACCTCAGAATGCAAGAGCATCTCCGCAGAGCAATGAGCAAGGAGAGCAGTTGAAAGTCTATTCTAAACGAATTGAAAGACCTCATGGCCAAAAATGCCTCTAAGGCGATTAAAAGAATCCAAATATTATTCCATCATTTTGGACTGCACACGTGATGTTTTCTGTCCGCTTCGTTGACGACAACAACGGAGATGTACAAATAAGAGAACACTTTGTCGATTATGAAAGCGTAGGTTCGACAACGGGCGAATAACTTACTGAGACACTTCTGCGAAAGCTGGATAGTTATGGCATAAATATGTATGACTGTCGTGGGCAGGGGCTACAACAAAGGTCCAAACATGATCGGTAAGAATGTGGGAGTCAAGTCGAGAATTTTAAACATTAATCCACGTGCGTTCTTTGTACCATTTGCCTGCAACAGCTTGAACTTGGTGGTTACAGATGCTGCCACCTCGTCAAATACAACATAAAACTACGATGCTGTTTGGAGAGTTAAAACGTTTCCATAATCGTCTGGTGTGACAAAACATATTTAACCAAAGAAACATCAACAGCCAATCGCTGCAGAGCAAAACGTCTGATCTCGTGATGGGAACCAGCCAATCAGAAGTTGCTGTGAATATTTGGAAAAATTTGAAATGCTGGATTTTCTGCTTCCATCGATACTGCGAGACAGATAGCAGAAGAACTTGGCGTGCCAGTGACAGATAGCAGAAGAACTTGGCGTGCCAGTGACAGATAGCAGAAGAACTTGGCGTGCCAGTGACAGATAGCAGAAGAACTTGGCGTGCCAGTGACAGATAGCAGAAGAACTTGGCGTGCCAGTGACAGATAGCAGAAGAACTTGGCGTGCCAGTGACAGATAGCAGAAGAACTTGGCGTGCCAGTGACAGATAGCAGAAGAACTTGGCGTGCCAGTGGAATTAAAAGAAGTTAGGATACGAAAGAAAGGTCGCCTCTTTGACAATGATGGGCGGGATGAAGTGGCCACGGACCGAGCTGAAAAAGTATTTAAAATGGAAGTCTTTTATTTTCTCGCTGACATCGCAGTCAATGCATTAAAAGAACTTTTTCACCAGATGGAGAATTACAACAAGACATGGGGACCTCTGCACCACCTCAAAGCTCCTATGCAAATGAACCGCTGATGAAACACTGCATAGACTTGCAGCTGGCACTAAGCTTTGGATCTCCTTCAGATATCAATGCCCATGGCTTATGTGAAGAGCTAAAGAGTCTGAAAGAGTTACTTCCAGAAGATTCCAAATCGCCTCATCAAGTTCTGCAATTCCTATAAAAAAAACTTTCTGCCAGTGTCTGTCGCTAGTGTCGAAAGAAGTTGAAACTCATAAAAACATATCTGCGATCTACCTTGACAGATTCCAGGCTGTCAATCCTTGGTGATCGTATCAATTGAAAATGAAATAGCGAAATCCCTGGATATGTCCAGCATTGCCGAACAATTTGCTAGTAAGGAGGCATCAAGGGGAAACAACAGAGTAAAGGCGTGAAAAGTGAACATGGAGTGAAGTAAAATGAAAAGTGAACAAGGAGTGAAGTCAAATGAAAAGTGAACATGGAGTGAAGTCAAATGAAAAGTGAACAAGGAGTGAAGTCAAATGAAAAGTGAACATGGAGTGAAGTAAAATGAAAAGTGAACAAGGAGTGAAGTCAAATGAAAAGTGAACATGGAGTAAAGTAAAATGAAAAGTGAACAAGGAGTGAAGTCAAATGAAAAGTGAACATGGAGTGAAGTAAAATGAAAAGTGAACAAGGAGTGAAGTCAAATGAAAAGTGAACATGGAGTGAAGTAAAATGAAAAGTGAACAAGGAGTGAAGTCAAATGAAAAGTGAACATGGAGTGAAGTAAAATGAAAAGTGAACAAGGAGTGAAGTCAAATGAAAAGTGAACAAGGAGTGAAGTCAAATGAAAAGTGAACAAGGAGTGAAGTCAAATGAAAAGTGAACAAGGAGTGAAGTCAAATGAAAAGTGAACAAGGAGTGAAGTCAAATGAAAAGTGAACAAGGAGTGAAGTCAAATGAAAAGTGAACAAGGAGTGAAGTCAAATGAAAAGTGAACATGGAGTGAAGTAAAATGAAAAGTGAACATGGAGTGAAGTCAAATGAAAAGTGAACTAAGGGGATATGTGTGAGCGGAAATAAAAATCAGGGTTCTTGAACTCATTTGATACTACTGGGTACACTCGTTTAACAAAAGCGCGCCGATAGTTCCTACCTCAAAGGGGCAGATTATGGACGACGCCGAACATGGTGTGGAAATGGAACAAAGTACCGTAGAAAAACTAAACAGTCTAAATTCATGTTTATGTTAAAATGCGTGTTTTAGTTACATGTATAGAACCATAACACATGCTCCATAGCACCATAACACATGCTCCATAGCACCATAACACATGCTCCATAGCACCATATCACATGCTCCATAGCACCATAACACATGCTCCATAGCACCATAACACATGCTCCATAGCACCATAACACATGCTCCATAGCACTATAACACATGCTCCATAGCACCATAACACATGCTCCATAGCACCATAACACATGCTCCATAGCACCATAACACATGCTCCATAGCACCATAACACATGCTCCATAGCCTACGTCGTAATCGGAAAAAGAGCGGAGCCATACGGGGACAGGGAAGGGGACGCCGAACTGGTGCTTCGCACAGGGCGCAAGTTTACCTAACGCCGGCCCTGCATAAACCTTTACAAAATCATGTTCTTATTTCTAAGCTCGAGTTCGGTAAGTTGAGTTGGGTTAATTAAAACAGAACCAAATAATAAGTTTATTGTATATTTATAATTTTAATATGACTAATTTCTTTCTTTTCCATTCACGAAATCGTCATCCTATCCATGTTTACACGTAGCTAAAACATGAAGGCGCGAATAAGTGGGGCTTATCTGTACGATCTTTTCTCCTCGAAAAATAAATAGTGTTTACTGCGTGGTAATACTCCATAAACCTGTGATCACTCATTCTCTTTTAAGGTTCACGCTAGACTCTTATAACCTTGTCTGACATTTCACGTGCGTAAATATGGATGAAAAAAAAATGGATATGAAATGAGAATGATGGTAAATAGTTGTTCACGTATTTGGATAAATGTCATAAGTCATAAGTCATACTTAAAAGCTTGCTTCTCTGGCGGTTTTTTTTTTAAAACATTCATTAACGTTTTCATTTGCTCAGAGGTAGTTCCAGATTGTTCGATGAGTCTCTTGTCATCGCTTGATAGAACGTTTTTCTGAAAATACATTAAAAAAAATATATACATCTTCTTATTGTGGTTCTTACGCAATTCATATTTAAAATATTGGGCAAACTTACTGCAGTGGTCTCTTTATTACTTTTTAAATTTACAGTAGAACCCGGTTATGTCGACAACCTCGGGGTTTGCCAAAAAACGTCGAGATAACCGATGATCGAGATAAACGAAAACCAATAACCAATTAAAATGTGCTTGAAATATCTTCATGTACATGATGTGCGTTAATAAATGCAGGTACTTTTTAATATAATATATATATATATATATATTATATATATATATATATATATATATATATATATATATATTATATATATATAAATATATAAACTTTTTAACTTGAGTACTTTTTGAGCTACGTATTTTTAAAGTGCGAGTTCGTTAGGTATTTTCTACTATAGACGGAGCCTCCGCATTTTGTGACCTCATTCTGTTGATCGTGCCTTGCGCAGTGACCTGTTGATCGTGCCATGCGCAGTGACCTGTTGATCGTGCCATGCGCAGTGACCTGTTGATCGTGCCATGCGCAGTGACCTGTTGATCGTGTCATGCGCAATGACCATATAGTTTATGTAAGGCAACGCAACCCCTTATAACTTAAATACTATTTAGGGACGACTTATTTCGAGCTTTCAACTTTTGAACATGAATATTTAATTAAAGCTTTCCCTGACCAAAGGTTTAACAGCTTTTGCACTCGGCAAAACTCTTATGAATGAAACTCTGAGGTAGAACTACGGCGTAGCCATTATGCAAGTGACCGGTGAATGGCTGCCCATGACAATGTTGTGCACACGGCAAATTATGATCATTTATAACATGGACTCTACCGGGCTTTTAAACCTCTAATTAAAACATATTTATTTAAATTACTTCCAGGTTCATTCTAAAACTAAAGTCCTGTATTTTGAGAAATAAATAATTATTTTTAATTATGCAAAACTTGTTTATTTGTTGTTTGCTATTTCTTCTTGTGGGGTTCAAAAGCCGGTGATTGGTCATGGGGCTCGAGATAACCGAAGTCAAGTGGCTCGAGATAACCGAGGTAAAGTGGCTATTTGGCCGCCTTTTGTGTTTGAGATATCAGGGTTCGGCGACATAAAAGAATCGACATAACCGAGTAGAAAATGCTAAGATAAAAAGAGAATTTAATGGTTCAACTTAAAAAAATGTCGACATAACAGAATTGTCGAGTTAACCGAGGTCGAGATAAGCGGGTTCGACTGTACATGTATTATCTTAAACATTTTAACTAGCACTGCGCATTTTCTACAAGTTCCTTAAACAGTTCGTTGTATGAACTACTATTAGATTGCTATAAGCAAAGTTTGTATTTCATCATGGTTGGTTTTCATAAGTATAATAATAATTTGAAATGCTCTGGTTTATGGTCCACGGCGTTCTCAAGACACGCAATTATTCTACAAAACATTTAGATATATCCTGAATCAACCAGTTATGCAACTATAAATGGTTGAAGTTTTTGAATCGGGTGTTCAATAGACTCGCGGCTGTTCAATAGACTCGCGGCTGTTCAATAGACTCGCGGCTGTTCAATAGACTCGCGGCTGTTCAATAGACTCGCGGCTGTTCAATAGACTCGCGGCTGTTCAATAGACTCGCGAGTTCAGTTTAAAAGCAGCGCGAGTTTAACAATTAATATTACAGAAATATGTTGAAGTTATTTCAATAAAACCTCTTCAGATAAAAAAAAAAAAGTTATGCATTTACATTGCAAAAACCTTTTCAATTAAACTCATTTTACTGTATTGTTTTAGACATTGCATTAGAAAATCAAACTTACTGAAAACAATCGAGAACATAAGTCACTTGGGTAGAGGTCCAAAATCTGTTCCCAATTTGTCCTCAGGCAATCCCAATCACGTGCATTCATGGCTTTGGTAAGGCAAATAATTGAGTTGTGAAAACATTATCATTTAACCAACTAAATTTCAAATAAAAGCATTTAATATGGACGATATTGATGATCCAATCACTCGAAGGTATGCATACAATTGAGAAATGTTTAACTCGGTACGTTAAAATTGCACCTACCTGTCCAAATAAGCACCACTGAACTAAAACAGATGTTAGCTTCAACAACAGCCAGTACTGTCCATGTTCATTAGGGTATCTCTCTGGTACTCTCTGACCACACATGAGGTTTTTAACTTGAACAAAAGCATGTTCAATCTGTAAATGAGAAGAAAGAAAGAGAACAGTGGTCATGTTAATATCGTCTTTGTCACCGCTACAATAAATTAACAACATGTCTCATTCTATGATCTTATCAATCAGTGGTTCCCAAACTATTAAGTTTGGCGGTCCGATGGGCACGTTTAGAAAATGTACCAGGGAACCGTGTCAGATTCCTTAAGATTGATTAATAAGACACGAACAAATTGTGTCAATAGAACAATATAAGTTACCCTTTAATAATAATTATACATTATACACAATTAAACGTTTCGGCACATGCATTCATCAGTACAAATAAACAAAACACATTTAAATAAGTATAAATTAAATTTACATAATATCAATAGACATATCCTACCTAAAACAGAAAAAAAAATATAGGAGATGGCGCTAAAACCAGACAAAAACAAAGTAAAGAGAAGTATAAAGGAAGTGATTTTAACATAATTGTATTTTCTTCTTCTTTATTATTTTTTGTTTAACATAATTATTCATCTTGTTCAGACCGGCAATGCAAGTTTTTTTTTGAGGACCAGTGCCGGTCCACGGACCACCGTTTGAGGATCGCTGTTATAAATTACCAATTAAGTTTCAAATAAGATATATTTGAAATGTGAATATTCGCCTCGGCCGTTTTACCGATTTCATAAACTATTTCAGAAAAACAAAAGAAAATATTACGCACCAAACGCACTTGCGACATTTGTACGAATCCCATTTAGCGCAGTTATCACGGGAAAAACTTATTATTTATTTTAAAAAATTGTGGGGTGGGTAGGGCTGAAAATTTGTACGAATGTGTTTTTATTAGTATGTGCCAAGTTTCAACTCGATAGGTTGTCGTAAAGTGGGTGAATTAACCCTCTGCAGATTTTGCCACCCAACCAGAAAGAAACATGAACAAAAATCAAAGTTAATAAAACCCTTGAGGTTTGAGTTGGCTTGGATTCACTGTATCGTAACGAACTTGCCGTGAGTCGCTCTAAGCTGACGTCGTGTAAGGTCTTTTGGCCGGGAGACTGCTTCAGAGCCTGTACCGTTGATCTGGAGTCTATGAAGATTAATACGTCAGCGGGTTAGATATTGCCTCCCTTAAACTAGTTAAACCCCTCGAGCAGTATTCTTATCGCAACATGGATAGCTTCGATCTCGGCGTTGACGTAAGAAACAAGCCTTTCACAAGGTCCACTTTAAACGATGCGTTGTGCTCAGTGTGGCAGGCGTATAGACCGGCCTTCCCCAGGCCGGCAGACCGGCCTTCAGACCCGTCAGTGAAGACGTGGATGCCGCTGGCCGGGTAGGCTGTTATAGCTTCTTGGGCGCTTGCCTACAGTGCTGGCGGGAGTTTGGGAGCGAATCTTCCTGGTATGAATTCCACTATTCTCGGCAGGTCGTGTGCCTCATCCTAGCCACGATCGCAGTTCTTCTCTAAGAGTGGGCACAACATCTCCGGAGTCGAGTTCACGAGCAACTCTTAGGAAGGATCTTTTTGTAGCCTTCCTTTGCTTACCCACCCTTCGTCCAGGCTTATGACCGGTTCGGTGTCGCTTAGACGCCTAAACCTCTCGAGTGAGGTTAGGGGGCTTGCTCACACCTGATATCGAACGGATCCAGGTTTGCGAAAATTTCAGTGGCGGCAATAGGAGAGTTCCTGTATGTGCCACAGATTCGACGTGTTGCCTGATTTTGCAACAGGTCAAGTTTCTCTAGAGCAGTTCTGCTTGTGTACACCTGAATAGGCATGCTGATGTCTGTCACATATCTTA
Source organism: Lymnaea stagnalis (assembly GCA_964033795.1). NCBI lineage: Eukaryota > Metazoa > Mollusca > Gastropoda > Lymnaeidae > Lymnaea > Lymnaea stagnalis. Next base: position 552,141 of record CAXITT010000455.1, on the reverse strand, counting down.
ATGCGCCAATTTAGAGGGACTGAAGTGTACTTGCAGAAACACCCCAGTGAGTGCTATGGGCGGGCTTCTTGACAATGCAGAACTATTTAGACAGCTGCCCGGGCCAGAATATCGACATGTGTATGCAGCCGGAGCTGGTGGTCATTCTTTAAGCGACCTGTCTGCCGTGTCCTATTAAAAATACCAGTGGGACTGGACCAGAATGGTCGTCACACAAATTATGTCAAAATCATTGACTGTGAAATCCTAACGGATATTTTAAAGGTACCACGTTATGTATTCCAAGAACTGACCAATTGACCAACAAGGCTACATTAAGAAAGACCACAGCGTTTACAGCAAAACTTTGTATTACAAAGTAGTTTTTGCCAAATAAACTAAGCTTCATTGACAGCGGTGGCATTGTCACTATGCGCGTAGTACGAGTACTTTGGCTAGTGAGAGAGAAAATCCATGAATCATTTTATTAGCAGGGCATTTGATTGAAAGGTGATTAGTGCCAACACTTACCTTTTCACAAACGAATTAAAAAGAATTATCTATCTTTTGCACGCGATTAATCACTGTGCACACAACCACATACCTTAACAAAATCAAGATGGTCGCCACCAGAAGTAGGCCCGCCGCGGCCACGAACCAACCAATCAGAAGCCGAGGAGCGCCAATAGTGTAAGCCAGACGATACGTAATGTTACGACAACCAGCGCAAAAACGAATGCGTCCGACAATGACCGACTGGTTACTAAGAGCTAAATTTAGAGCTAACCAGAGAATGGAACTTTGGGTTGGGCGGAGAAAGGTTTTGTTTAAAAAAAAAAAAAGTTTTCCATCTTTCTTATGTCTAGCAGCCTAACGTCTTCATCCCATTTCAACCCTTGGTCAGATTTACTTCTCTATTATCTTTATTAAAATGCTTACTTAATCTAGTTTTTAATTGTTAACTTACAAATATAAATAAGAAATTTAAAATATAAAATTTGACATGTGGTTCTTTCCTTTTTTCCAGATTATAATTTATAGTGTATCCAAATTTTTTTAACATCGACACATGAAGTTTCATATTTTAAATTTGTTTTTGCTGTAATGAAGTCAGGTGGGGAAGAGAGATCACAATGTATTTTGTTTTTTGATGTGTGGACATCCGCTTCTGAGGCCCAGAAAGTTAAAGTTAGAAAAAGAATTCGAATCGAAGCATCCCTGCTCAATAAACAAAGATGTCGAATTCTTTAAACGCCAAGACAAACTATTGCTCAAATCTAGACTTGATGACACAGGAATGTCTCCATAAAACATTAGGCTTGTTAAGAAGCGTACTGTGCCGTTCTATGGAAAATATCTGCTGCAAGGAAACCCCGCAGCTTCGGGTAACAGTTGATATTACCTTGCTTCAAAGATAACTTATCGAATGTGCTGGGAAGTTCTGATCTTGAGAAGCTAAAGTATGTTTTCCTGTCAAAAAATACTTTTAGGTAGCGAACAACGGGGGTGTTTGATAACATACTATGTCAGTGGGTCTCGAAATTCAGAACTCATTTTTGAAGTCTTCTTTCTGAACCAGCTTGATAACAGGCTAATTCAAACCATTTGTTTTTCTTGTGTTTTGTTTTTGTTGTTTGTTTTTTTGGTGAGAATGGGATATGTTTTGTTATTAAAGATAAAAAGATGTCGGTAAACAAAAAGGCTCCCTGGTGAAACGTGAGATGGGGTTGTTGGGGATGGACCTCAATAAATGTTGGATAAATAAAAGGGTGAAATTTTGGTGCATTTAAGTTCTGCCTCATTCTACACTTAACAGACAAGAAACAGAAGAGGTGCTAATAGAATTGTAGGTGTCTCTTGACCTGATTGTGTTTATACACATCTTTATTTTTAGGTTTCTCTAAACAATTATGTTGCTTTATTATCTTTTTTATTCATTTACACTAAACTATTTCATTAAGATAATTATAATTAAAAATAATAATTCCTCATACATGAATATACATATGGAGCAAAAACATTCAATATTGATTGATTGATTGAATACTTCTATAGCGCTAAGTATCCATGCTATTTTAGCATGCTCACTGCGCTCTCGGTGATGGCATTCGGGGGGTCGCAGGGGTGGTCGGAATGATTCATTGCTTCGCTGTTTTGCCACCTGTAGAGGACGCCATCTCCGGGTTTGAATTCAGAGTTTCCTTCTCTTAGAGGAGTTGCCGACCAAGGTTAACGAGTCCCATCTACCCATGAATATCTTTCAGTGTTCGGTATCATTATCGTAATGAAATATTCGCATTTATTTGAAATTCAGTAACTTGAGAGGCTTATTTTTAACTTCAAACTAACATAACGAGATCCGTTGAATGGGCCCTGCTACTTACGGGGCCCGAAGATGTGATGTAAAAATAATTTTAAAAAACTTATTAACTTTAAACTCAGGGGACGCTAAACCTAAAATTGGCAAGAGAGAGGGGGTGAGGGGGCTTCAAAAGTCCCGCGACGGCTCAGCTCAGACCTTTACTTTCTTCAGATCAATTGATAATTAAATGGCCTAAAGATTTTTCAATTTTCATTAAACATATTGGCAACTTGATTCCCCTAAAAGCGCGAGGCCCTGGTCGTGTATTAAGAAAACATCTCCTTATTTCCTGCTTCCTCAATGACCTTGTTTCAGTTTCGCTCGAGTGTCCCAGGACCAGTGCATTATATTCGACATCACGCGATCCACAAAAAGACTTTTTTTTTTTTTTTTGCCCACACCTGCACCCACGTACAGTCATACAGGCCCCTTTTTTTCGACGTATTTTCCAAGTCACTTTAGAAAATTGAAGTTTCCCTCCTATTGAGCGTAGCAGGTCAAAGAAAAATCATTTAAATGGTGATAACGGCTATTGTATGCAGGCCAAGGTATGCGTCCTATGTTTGCGCTGGTTATCATAGAACTATTTGTATTTCGGCGCTGCTGAGCTTGTGAATTATTTTTCACACTGTTTATTGTGGCGTAAAAGGGGGATGTGTGTGCGTGGGGGGGGGGGCGGCGGTAGGGTGGTTCGCATCCCGAAAGGGAATAACTTTTTTTTTTTCCTCACATTAACAGGTGGTATTTTCTCCCAACTTGCTGCTGAGCTTGTGAATTATTTTTCACACTGTTTATTGTGGCGTAAAAGGGGGATGTGTGTGCGTGGGGGGGGGGGCGGCGGTAGGGTGGTTCGCATCCCGAAAGTGAATAACTTTTTTTTTTTCCTCACATTAACAGGTGGTATTTTCTCCCAACTGCAGATCACCAAGTACAATCACTACATCCAAATATACCACATAGTCCAGAAAAGATCCCTTGAATCGTTCTATCTGATCTCTCGATAACTCACAGTATAACCAGTACATATACTCACTCATTCTAAAACACTCACTCATGTATTTTAATGAAGCAGCTCACTTAACCCTATTTGTTATGCATGGCTTCATCTTTTTTAAACCAATAAACGCACGTCCTTGAGTGTAAGGGAGTAACAATAATAAAATCGCAGCTTAAACGGATTTGAAAAATCTGTAACATCTACTTTGCATCACAAATCAAGTTGAAAAAGCAAGTTCAAACAGAACCGACAATGCCCTCTGGAGAATAAGAAATTAGCATCTGCTTTTCAACAAAAAAGGATTCGACCAATGCAAGTAGGTGCAAGGAGATAGAGAGAGTTTATGGCAATTATTGCTCACACCGACAATGCTTTTATTTTTAGTACTGGATGGTTAGATGAGGCTGATGTTATATGGTATATCAATTCCGCAATATGAAAATGATAAATCAGCTACTATAGACAATGCCCATCAGTGGCGTCATTTCAGGGAGTTTTCAGGGGGGGAGGGGGGCAAAACCAAAACTTGGTCTGCTTGTTAATTAAAGTTTTTTATTACTGGAGGCGCCACAGTACATAACAATTCTTGGGTTTCTAGCTAAATAGATGAAACTGTCAGCCACCCACCAATCTGATACAGAAGCATACAATTTAAAAAGCAAGCAACAATAATTTTTAGTCATTTTGTATCAAAGGACAGTTGAAGCAGTATAAATTCCTCAAAATGTATTCAACTGAAAGGTTTATTTGAACTTTTAAACAATTAGAATCAGAGTCATCTCCCTGGCCATGAAAACGTTGTGGCTGCTGGAAGCCATCTCCCTGGTCATGAATCCCTTGTGACTGCAGGAAGCCTTCTCCCTGCCATGAAATCCTTGTGACTGCAGGGAGCCATCTCCCTGGCAATGAATCCCTTTTGACTGCAGGAAGTCATCTCCCTGGCCATGAAATACGTGTGACTGCAGGGAGCCATCTCTCTGGCCATGATACGCTTGTGACTGCAGGGAGCCATCTCCCTGGCCATGAAACCCTTTTGACTGCAGGGAGCCATCTCCCTGGCCATGAAATACTTGTGACTGCAGGGAGCCATCTCTCTGGCCATGAAACTCTTGTGACTGCAGGGAGCCATCTCCCTGGCCATGAAACTCTTGTGACTGCTGGGAGCCATCTCCCTGGCCATGAAACTCTTGTGACTGCAGGAAGCCATCTCCCTGGCCATAAATCCCTTGTGACTGCAGGAAGCCATCTCCCTGGTCATGAAACTATTGTGACTGCAGGGAGCCATCTCCCCGGCCATGAAACCCTTTTGAGTGCAGGAAGCCATCTCCCTGGCCATAAATCCCTTGTGACTGCAGGAAGCCATCTCCCTGGTCATGAAACTCTTGTGACTGCAGGGAGCCATCTCCCTGGTCATGAAACTCTTGTGACTGCAGGGAGCCATCTCCCCGGCCATGAAACCCTTGTTACTGCAGGCAGCCATCTCCCCGGCCATGAATCCCTTGTGACTGCAGGAAGCCATCTCCCTGACCATGAATCCCTTGTGACTGCAGGCAGCCATCTCCCTGCCCATGAATCCCTTGTGACTGCAGGCAGCCATCTCCC
>CAXITT010000455.1:478860-489656 GCA_964033795.1 Lymnaea stagnalis | reverse complement strand
CATTTAGACTTAGTTTTTTGTTGTTTTTTTTTTTTTTTTAATTTGGTTAATTTTTGTTTTGTTTTTTTTTTTTTTTTTTGACTTTGTACCGCGCTTCGAGCCTTTGGGGATGAAGCGTGTTTTTGAAATGAACTTTATTATTATTATTATTACTCACAAGACAAATATTTTCTATTCAAAAACTACTTGAAAAGCGTAATTAAAACACAAACACTTCTGTTTTCTTTGAGTGGCATAGCAACGCATGCCGGGCTCTCGCTAGTCAATAAATATTTAAATACATTTTACTTTGTACTGATCTATTTTAATAAAACAAATTGTAGGAAAAATATTTGATGACATCTTTAGCTTGTTCATCAACATCTTAACTTTATATAACTAAAAATTATATAAGTATTTTAATTTACCCTCATTAAACTTGTTAAAATAATGTAATAACCAGTTAATTTTTAAGATGCAAATTTTAATAGAGAAAACATGATTGTTGACGTCAACTAGTTACCCCCCTTTTTTCTTTCCCCTTAAAACATTTCCAAACCACTTCCCCTTATTTTGTTGACATAATTAATGGACTACGACTAAGATGATGGACTACGACTAAGATGATGGACTACGACTAAGATGATGGACTACGACTAAGATGATGGACTACGACTAAGATGATGGACTACGACTAAGATGATCGACTACGACTAAGATGATGGATTACGACTAAGATGATCGACTACGACTAAGATGATAGACTACGACTAAGATGATGGACTACGACTAAGATGATGGACTACGACTAAGATGACTACAAACACAAATTCTTTCTTTATTGTTTTCGATTTATATCAGGGAAAATTAAAACTTGTTGACGAGAGTTATTCCCCTTTAAGCAGTATCCAACTTGTGATTCGCATTTATAATATTAATTTTGGAATGTGCCGATACTCGCATTGGTCAAAATCGGGAAACATGCTTCCCACTGACTTTTAAATCAAATTAAATAGCCAAAATTTTCACTAACAGTATGTGCAAGATGATGCCTCTAAAATAGTGTGTCTCCCAGAAGCGTGAGAACCTGGGCCAATGCCCTGTGGGCCCATGCCTTAGGACGGCACTGAATATACTACATACTCATAGTCATATACTCTAAGTATTACATTTCATATCAATCCAGCTTAGGACTCAGCCTCTACGTTTGTAGTTTTCAAAAGGCTGAACGTAAAATCTCTCTAAACTAGAAAAGTATTTTTCAAATTTCAAAATATTAAACTTTAACGTAATAATACGAACTGTATAATGTGGAACTAAGCAAACATTGTATCATTCATATACTTTATGTTTATTTAATATAAGTGGCCATCCATAAATGACGTCATGCAAATTTTGCCTTTTTTTAAAACCCTGACTCCCCCCTCGTCACAAAACGTTAGACAAGTTATCAAGTGGTGAGGGGGACTCAAATATAACGTCCCAAAACGTTAGAAAAGTTATCAAGTGGTGAGGGGGACTCAAATATAACGTCACAAAACGTTAGACAAGTTATCAAGTGGTGAGGGGGACTCAAATATAACGTCACAAAACGTTAGACAAGTTATCAAGTGGTGAGGGGGACTCAAATATAGCGTCACAAAACGTTAGACAAGTTATCAAGTGGTGAGGGGGACTCAAATATAACATCACAAAACGTTAGACAAGTTATCAAGTGGTGAGGGCGACTCAAATATAACGTCACAAAACGTTAGACAAGTTATCAAGTGGTGAGAGGGACTCAAATATAACGTCACAAAACGTTAGACAATTTATCAAGTTGTGAGGGGGACTCAAATATAACGTCACAAAACGTTAGACAAGTTATCAAGTGGTGAGGGGGACGCAAATATAACGTCACAAAACGTTAGACAATTTATCAAGTGGTGAGGGGGACTCAAATATAACGTCACAAAACGTTAGACAAGTTATCAAGTGGTGAGGGGGACTCAAATATAACGTCACAAAACGTTAGACAAGTTATCAAGTGGTGAGGGGGACTCAAATATAACGTCACAAAACGTTAGACAAGTTATCAAGTGGTGAGGGGGACTCAAATATAACGTCACAAAACGTTAGACAAGTTATCAAGTGGTGAGGGGGACTCAAATATAACGTCACAAAACGTTAGACAAGTTATCAAGTGGTGAGGGGGACTCAAATATAACGTCACAAAACGTTAGACAAGTTATCAAGTGGTGAGGGGGACTCAAATATAACGTCACAAAACGTTAGACAAGTTATCAAGTGGTGAGGGGGACTCAAATATAACGTCACAAAACGTTAGACAAGTTATCAAGTGGTGAGGGGGACTCAAATATAACGTCACAAAACGTTAGACAAGTTATCAAGTGGTGAGGGGGACTCAAATATAACGTCACAAAACGTTAGACAAGTTATCAAGTGGTGAGGGGGACTCAAATATAACGTCACAAAACGTTAGACAAGTTATCAAGTGGTGAGGGGGACTCAAATATAACGTCACAAAACGTTAGACAAGTTATCAAGTGGTGAGGGGGACTCAAATATAACGTCACAAAACGTTAGACAAGTTATCAAGTGGTGAGGGGGACTCAAATATAACGTCACAAAACGTTAGACAAGTTATCAAGTGATGAGGGAGACTCAAATATAACGTCACAAAACGTTAGACAAGTTATCAAGTGGTGAGGGGGACTCAAATATAACGTCACAAAACTTTAGGCAAGTTATCAAGTGGTGAGGGGGACTCAAATATAACGTCACAAAACGTTAGACAAGTTATCAAGTGGTGAGGGGGACTCAAATATAACGTCAAAAAACGTTAGACAAGTTATCAAGTGGTGAGGGGGACTCAAATATAACGTCACAAAACGTTAGACAAGTTATCAAGTGGTGAGGGGGACTCAAATATAACGTCACAAAACGTTAGACAAGTTATCAAGTGGTGAGGGGGACTCAAATGTAATGTCACAAAACGTTAGACAAGTTATCAAGTGTTGAAAGGAACTTAAATATAACGTCACAAAACGTTAGACAAGTTATCAAGTGGTGAAGGGGACAAAATATAACGTCACAAAACGTTAGACAAGTTATCAAGTGGTGAGGGGGACTCAAATATAACGTCACAAAACGTTAGACAAGTTATTAAGTGGTGAAGGGGACTCAAATATAACGTCACAAAACATTAGACAAATTATCAAGTTTGAGGGGGACTCAAATATAACGTTACAAAACGTTAGAAAAGTTATCAAGTGGTGAGGGGGACACACATATAACGTCACAAAACGTTAGACAAGTTATCAAGTGGTGAGGGGGACTCAAATATAACGTCACAAAACGTTACACAAGTTATAAAGTTTGAGGGGGACTCAAATATAACGTCACAAAACGTTGGACAAGTTATCAAGTGGTGAGGGGGACTCAAATATAACGTCACAAAACGTTAGACAAGTTATCAAGTGATGAGGGGGACTCAAATATAACGTCACAAAACGTTACACAAGTTATCAAGTGGTGAGGGGGACTCAAATATAACGTCACAAAACGTTAGACAAGTTATCAAGTGGCGAGGGGGACTCAAATATAACGTCACAAAACTTTAGGCAAGTTATCAAGTGGTGAAGGTGACTCAAATATAACGTCACAAAACGTTAGACAAGTTATCAAGTGGCGAGGGGGACTCAAATATAACGTCACAAAACTTTAGGCAAGTTATCAAGTGGTGAAGGTGACTCAAATATAACGTCACAAAACGTTAGACAAGTTATCTAGTTTGAGGGGACTCAAATATAACGTCACAAAACGTGAGACAAGTTATCAAGTGGTGAGGAAGACTCACATATAACGTCACGAAACGTTAGACAAGTTATCAAGTTTGAGGGGTATTCAAATATAACGTCACAAAACGTTAGACAAGTTATCAAGTTGTGAGGGGGACTCAAATATAACGTCACAAAACGTTAGACAAGTTATCAAGTGGTGAAGGGGACTCAAATATAACGTCACAAAACGTTAGACAAGTTATCAAGTGGTGAGGGGGACTCAAATTTTAACGTCACAAAACTTTAGACAAGTTATCAAGTGGTGAGGGGGACTCAAATATAACGTCACAAAACGTTAGACAAGTTATCAAGTGGTGAAGGGGACTCAAATATAACGTCACAAAACGTTAGACAAGTTATCAAGTGGTGAAGGGGACTCAAATATAACGTCACAAAACGTTAGACAAGTTATCAAATGGTGAGGGGGACTGAGATATAACGTCACAAAACGTTAGACAAGTTATCAAGTGGTGAAGGGGACTCAAATATAACGTCACAAAACGTTAGACAAGTTATAAGGTGGTGAGGCGGACTCAAATATAACGTCACAAAACGTTAGACAAGTTATCAAGTTGTGAGGGGGACTCAAATATAACGTCACAAAACGTTAGACAAGTTATCAAGTGGTGAGGGGGACTCAAATATAACGTCACAAAATGTTAGACAAGTTATCAAGTTTGAGAGGGACTCAAATATAACGTCACAAAACGTTAGACAAGTTATCAAGTGGTGAGGCGGACTCAAATATAACGTCACAAAACGATAGACAAGTTATCAAGTGGTGAAGGGGACTCAAATATAACGTCACAAAACGTTAGACAAATTATCAAGTGGTGAGGGGGACTCAAATATAACGTCACAAAATGTTAGACAAGTTATCAAATGGTGAGGGGGACTCAAATATAACGTTACAAAACGTTAGACAAGTTATCAAGTGGTGAGGGGGACTCAAATATAACGTCACAAAACGTTAGACAAGTTATCAAGTGGTGAGGGGGACTCAAATATAACGTCACAAAACGTTAGACAAGTTATCAAGTTTGAGGGGGACTCAAATATAACGTCCCAAACCGTAGACAAGTTATCAAGTGGTGAGTGGGCCTCAAATATAACGTCACAAAACGTTAGACAAGTTATCAAGTGGTGAGAGGGACTCAAATATAACGTCACAAAACGTTAGACAATTTATCAAGTGGTGAGGGGGACTCAAATATAACGTCACAAAACGTTAGACAATTTATCAAGTGGTGAGGGGGACTCAAATATAACGTCACAAAACGTTAGACAAGTTAACAAGTGGTGAGGGGGACGCAAATATAACGTCACAAAACGTTAGACAAGTTATCAAGTGGTGAGAGGGACTCAAATATAACGTCACAAAACGTTAGACAATTTATCAAGTGGTGAGAGGGACTAAAATATAACGTCACAAAACGTTAGACAAGTTATCAAGTGGTGAGGGGGACGCAAATATAACGTCACAAAACGTTAGACAATTTATCAAGTGGTGAGGGGGACTCAAATATAACGTCACAAAACGTTAGACAAGTTATCAAGTGGTGAGAGGGACTCAAATATAACGTCACAAAACGTTAGACAATTTATCAAGTGGTGAGGGGGACTCAAATATAACGTCACAAAACATTAGACAATTTATCAAGTGGTGAGGGGGACGCAAATATAACGTCACAAAACGTTAGACAAGTTATCAAGTGGTGAGAGGGACTCAAATATAACGTCACAAAACGTTAGACAATTTATCAAGTGGTGAGGGGGACTCAAATATAACGTCACAAAACGTTAGACAATTTATCAAGTGGTGAGGGGGACTCAAATATAACGTCACAAAACGTTAGACAAGTTATCTAGTGGTGAGGGGGACGCAAATATAACGTCACAAAACGTTAGACAAGTTATCTAGTTTGAGGGGGACTCAAATATAACGTCACAAAACGTTAGACAAGTTATCAAGTGGTGAGGGGGACTCAAATATAACGTCACAAAACGTTAGACAAGTTATCAAGTGATGAGGGAGACTCAAATATAACGTCACAAAACGTTAGACAAGTTATCAAGTGGTGAGGGGGACTCAAATATAACGTCACAAAACGTTAGACAAGTTATCAAGTGGTGAGGGGGACTCAAATATAACGTCACAAAACGTTAGACAAGTTATCAAGTGGTGAGGGGGACTCAAATATAACGTCACAAAACGTTAGACAAGTTATCAAGTGGTGAGGGGGACTCAAATATAACGTCACAAAACGTTAGACAAGTTATCAAGTGGTGAGGGGGACTCAAATATAACGTCACAAAACGTTAGACAAGTTATCAAGTGGTGAGGGGGACTCAAATATAACGTCACAAAACGTTAGACAAGTTATCAAGTGGTGAGGGGGACTCAAATATAACGTCACAAAACGTTAGACAAGTTATCAAGTGGTGAGGGGGACTCAAATATAACGTCACAAAACGTTAGACAAGTTATCAAGTGGTGAGGGGGACTCAAATATAACGTCACAAAACGTTAGACAAGTTATCAAGTGGTGAGGGGGACTCAAATATAACGTCACAAAACGTTAGACAAGTTATCAAGTGGTGAGGGGGACTCAAATATAACGTCACAAAACGTTAGACAAGTTATCAAGTGGTGAGGGGGACTCAAATATAACGTCACAAAACGTTAGACAAGTTATCAAGTGGTGAGGGGGACTCAAATATAACGTCACAAAACGTTAGACAAGTTATCAAGTGGTGAGGGGGACTCAAATATAACGTCACAAAACGTTAGACAAGTTATCAAGTGGTGAGGGGGACTCAAATATAACGTCACAAAACGTTAGACAAGTTATCAAGTGGTGAGGGGGACTCAAATATAACGTCACAAAACGTTAGACAAGTTATCAAGTGGTGAGGGGGACTCAAATATAACGTCACAAAACGTTAGACAAGTTATCAAGTGGTGAGGGGGACTCAAATATAACGTCACAAAACGTTAGACAAGTTATCAAGTGGTGAGGGGGACTCAAATATAACGTCACAAAACGTTAGACAAGTTATCAAGTGGTGAGGGGGACTCAAATATAACGTCACAAAACGTTAGACAAGTTATCAAGTGGTGAGGGGGACTCAAATATAACGTCACAAAACGTTAGACAAGTTATCAAGTTTGAGGGGGACTCAAATATAACGTCCCAAACCGTAGACAAGTTATCAAGTGGTGAGTGGGCCTCAAATATAACGTCACAAAACGTTAGACAAGTTATCAAGTGGTGAGAGGGACTCAAATATAACGTCACAAAACGTTCGACAAGTTATCAAGTTTGAGGGGGACTCAAATATAACGTCACAAAACATTAGACAAGTTATCAAGTGGTGAGAGGGACTCAAATATAACGTCACAAAACGTTAGACAAGTTTTCAAGTGGTGAAGGGGACTAAAATATAACGCCACAAAACGTTAGACAAGTTATCAAGTGGTGAGGGGGACGCAAATATAACGTCACAAAACGTTAGACAAGTTATCTAGTTTGAGGGGGACTCAAATATAACGTCACAAAACGTTAGACAAGTTATCAAGTGGTGAGGGGGACTCAAATATAACGTCACAAAACGTTAGACAAGTTATCAAGTGATGAGGGAGACTCAAATATAACGTCACAAAACGTTAGACAAGTTATCAAGTGGTGAGAGGGACTCAAATATAACGTCACAAAACGTAAGACAAGTTATCAAGGTTGAGGGAGACTCAAATATAACGTCACAAAACGTTAGACAAGTTATCAAGTGGTGAGGGGGACTCAAATATAACGTCACAAAACGTTAGACAAGTTATCAAGTGGTGAGGGGGACTCAAATATAACGTCACAAAACGTTAGACAAGTTATCAAGTGGTGAGGGGGACTCAAATATAACGTCACAAAACGTTAGACAAGTTATCAAGTGGTGAGGGGGACTCAAATATAACGTCACAAAACGTTAGACAAGTTATCAAGTGGTGAGGGGGACTCAAATATAACGTCACAAAACGTTAGACAAGTTATCAAGTGGTGAGGGGGACTCAAATATAACGTCACAAAACGTTAGACAAGTTATCAAGTGGTGAGGGGGACTCAAATATAACGTCACAAAACGTTAGACAAGTTATCAAGTGGTGAGGGGGACTCAAATATAACGTCACAAAACGTTAGACAAGTTATCAAGTGGTGAGGGGGACTCAAATATAACGTCACAAAACGTTAGACAAGTTATCAAGTGGTGAGGGGGACTCAAATATAACGTCACAAAACGTTAGACAAGTTATCAAGTGGTGAGGGGGACTCAAATATAACGTCACAAAACGTTAGACAAGTTATCAAGTGGTGAGGGGGACTCAAATATAACGTCACAAAACGTTAGACAAGTTATCAAGTGGTGAGGGGGACTCAAATATAACGTCACAAAACGTTAGACAAGTTATCAAGTGGTGAGGGGGACTCAAATATAACGTCACAAAACGTTAGACAAGTTATCAAGTGGTGAGGGGGACTCAAATATAACGTCACAAAACGATAGACAAGTTATAAGGTGGTGAGGCGGACTCAAATATAACGTCACAAAACGTTAGACAAGTTATCAAGTGGTGAGGGGGACTCAAATATAACGTCACAAAACGTTAGACAAGTTATCAAGTGGTGAGGGGGACTCAAATATAACGTCACAAAACGTCAGACAAGTTATCAAGTGGTAAGGGGGACTCAAATATAACGTCACAAAACGTTAGACAAGTTATCAAGTGGTGAAGGGGACTCAAATATAACGTCACAAAACGTTAGACAAGTTATCAAGTGGTGAGGGGGACTCATATATAACGTCACAAAACGTTAGACAATTTCTTAAGTTTGAGGGGGACTCAAATATAACTTCACAAAACGTTAGACAAGTTATCAAGTTGTGAAGGGGACTCAAATATAACGTCACAAAACGTTAGACAAGTTATCAAGTGGTGAGGGGGACTCAAATATAACGTCAAAAAAAGTTAGACAAGTTATCAAGTTTGAGAGGGACTTAAATATAACGTCACAAAACGTTAGACAAGTTATCAAGTGGTGAGGCGGACTCAAATATAACGTCACAAAACGATAGACAAGTTATCAAGTTTTAGGGGGACTCAAATATAACGTCACAAAACGTTAGACAAGTTATCAAGTGGTGAGGGGGACTCAAAAATAACGTCACAAAATGTTAGACAAGTTATCAAATGGTGAGGGGGACTCAAATATAACGTTACAAAACGTTAGACAAGTTATCAAGTGGTGAGGGGGACTCAAATATAACGTCACAAAACGTTAGACAAGTTATCAAGTGGTGAGGGGGACTCAAATATAACGTCACAAAACGTTAGACAAGTTATCAAATGGTGAGGGGGACTGAGATATAACGTCACAAAACGTTAGACAAGTTATCAAGTGGTGAAGGGGACTCAAATATAACGTCACAAAACGTTAGACAAGTTATCAAGTTTGATGGGGACTCAAATATAACGTCACAAAACGTTAGACAAGTTATCAAGTGGTGAGGGGGACTCAAATATAACGTAACAAAACGTTAGACAAGTTATCAAGTGGTGAGGGGGACTCACATATAACGTCACAAACCGCTGCAACCCCCATTTTAAAAATCCAACTGTGTACTACAGTCCTTGACAGACCCTTAAAAAAATCAACTCCCATGGATATCAAATGACTGCACCTGTGTCAGATACATTTCCCTGGAGCATTGGTTCTTTACCACGGGTAAAAGTCAAGTATCCCCAGTGGAGTGGAAGACACAGAAAATTGTATTTTGTGCCATTGCTAGTTGTTTCTGCCTTAGATAAGAAAATCAATTTTTATGAATTTTGATTAGCAGCAGTATTTTTTTTTTTTGGTGAATTTTTTTTACTCATTACTTTTATTGTAATCTTTTCTTGTTTCTGGAAAGTTAATTAAAGAAATAAAACTACAATAACTAAATTATTTAATTATCTGGATTGCTGGAAATGTTTTGAAATTGTGAGGGAATGCAGTGCTACAAAAAAAGAGTAAGAATCCCTGGCCTAGATAATGTATTAAGGGGTCATCCATTAATTACGTCAACAATTTTTACGCAATTTTTACCTCCCCCCCCCCAACCCTTGTCAACAACTGTCAAACTTTCGATGACCCCTAATTTAATTATATCAACATTTTATAAACCCCACCCCCCCAAAAAAAAAAGAATTATAATATAATTAAATTTCTAAATACATTTTACTTTGTGCTGATCTATTTTAAATGACACATTAAATTGTAGGGCAACATTTATTACATGTTTAGATTGTTAATCAACAAGTTAAAAACTTTTTACACTTAAATTTTATAAAGCAGAATCAATTAAAAGGTTGTTAAAGACTAACTATCATTGTTTGTAAGAGTATAAATATCATTATTGTCAGTATAGCTGACAATTATAGTATAATTTCTAGCTGTTATCATCTTCCCATGGAGTAGCCAGTTGTTGCTGTATCGTAACAATGGATATCAGGGACATCATTTGGGTAGGGCAGAGGGGCATTTGCCCCCCCTCCCCCCGCACTGATTTTGCTGGTTTTATTTAAATTGCTATGTGCTTTGGCGCCCCTAGTAATAAACAACTTAATAAGCCGACCAAGTTTTGGTTTTTGCCCCTCCCCCTCCCTTCCCCTGAAAAAATATGAAATGACAACCCTGATGGGCAAAGCCTATAGTAGCTGATGTTTCATTATCATCTTGCGAAACTGATATACCAGACACCATCCTTATCTAACCATTGAGCAGTTAAAATGTCGATGTGAGCAATAATTGCCATAAGCTCTCTCTCTCTCTCTCTCTCTCTCTCTCTCTCTCTCTCTCTCTCTCTCTCTCTCTCTCTCTCTCTCTCTCTCTCTCTCTCTCTCTCTCTCTCTCTCTCTCTCTCTCTCTCTCTCTCTCTCTCTCT
>CAXITT010000455.1:443914-462010 GCA_964033795.1 Lymnaea stagnalis | reverse complement strand
ATTGTAGTCCTGTATTGCAAAATGTCAAAAGAAACATAGATTGTTGGCAAAGGTGAATCGCTGGGGGTGTCAGTGGCAGTAAAAAAAAAAAAAAAAAGCCAAGTTCATACTTTCATGCATACCCGGTAAAATGACTGTCCCTGTCAAACAGACTCGGGTTGTATATCCTGAATATCTACTACAGTGTGGTTGTCCACCTGGCAGGGAGGGGACAAAGCGATGGTTGAGAGTTCATTCTTCTTCAACTTTGCCGCTGTTGCCATAGTTGTCAGTCGATTTCTCTTTAGCTTAGATCTCGAAGCAGTGCTCTTTATCAATTCTTTAGTTGGAGGCATAACCCTGAAGTAATAGCAATAGAGAAATATAAAAAAATGTTAATAAAAAGAAAACAATATCATAAACAAGGCAACTGGTATGTCAAAAAAAAGTTGCAAGAATGAAGACACGAATTTGAAAATGACCAAATAAAATGAATATAACATTTATAATTTAGTTGACCATGTTAGGGATGTACCTGATATTTATTATGGCTAATTCTGGCGCTTCCCACAAGTAGTTCGAAATAACCCCTTTCAAATTGTATGACAGAAACACCAAATTCAATTGAGCGCCAACATGCATCCCAACATTTTGAATTAATCAAAATGTTTCTATTTTGACCCGAGTTCCCACTTTTGCTTGAGAGTTTTCTGCACCATCAATTTCTGCTCCCTTGTTCCCTCACGCCAATTAAAATGAAAGTATGGGGTTGCATCTATAGGCTTGTGCCGAATTATGACCACAGGACACGCCACATCCGGAGTGAATTCAGTTGATGTATGCTACTAGGCGCAATCATGTTCCCCCCCCCCCCCCGAAGCTTGAAAATCCCCCCCCTCCCCCGATCAAATTGTCTAATACAGGGGTGGCAAACCTTTTCAACAAGCAGCCCAAATTTCAGAAATAATATTTCCTGCTGGTTAACTAGATAAGTAAAGTAAACAAGCAAGCGTACTTCAGCTTCGACACCATCGTCGCTTCCCAGAAGATGAGATCGCGTTCAAACGCTTGCCTGGTTTAATGTAAGAAAACCAGGGTTGTTAACAATACTAAAAAAAAAATATTGACAATACCAATACCAATACTGCCTGTAAAATCTATTGGCAATACCAATACAATTTTAAAACCAGTATGGCAATACCAATACCAATATTTATTTATTATTTCCTTACCAATACCAATATTTGGGTCATTCGACGAATAAAACGCAAATACGTAATTCCTCGCTCTATTTCACTTACATCGATAAACGATAACAACATTTTTGGCTAATTTAGACAATGTATTTTTAACCAAATTTTGTTCAATTGTTAACACTTGCTTCATCAGTTTTCCTCAAAGCATTCAAAAGTCTTCGACAACATATTAAATAAGTCGGCATACTTTAACGTCCTTAAGCAACAAGATTTTTAATATGTATACTGTACACATATTGTGAATGAATGAATGGATGGATGGATGAATGAATGGATGAATGAAGCAAATGACTGTCATTTTTGTTTGTAGGCCCTAGGCACGGTGCCTAAAGTGTCTAAGCCTTAATCGAGCCTTGGTAAGTCACTGGTCAATGTTCATTGCCAAAGATATCATATATGATTTGATTTCTATTATCATTCATTTCATTGATCAGTCTCATTCAAAAATTGTTTGGCAATGTCACTCGCAAGATGGCGACACCAAAGAAAAATTTATTATATTCAGCTTTATTCACAACCAATGTTGTAGAGAATTTATTGAATATTGCTTTTAGTAATGGTTAAAAATCAATACCAATATCAAAAATAATTATTGGCAATACCAATACCAATATCAAATTTCAAGAAGTATTGCAATATCGTACCAATACTTAAAAAAGTATTGGCAATACTACCAATACCAATACAATAGTGCAATATGAACAACCCTGAAGAAAACAACAAACAACAAGAAATAGGTTTATTAATTTTTTGAAGAAAATAAAACATTACATAGACATAGACCAATAAAAATATCTAAAAGTGAGACATCTGAATCTGTTTTTCAGAACTAAGTGCGTCAAAATTTATCTCGACTCATGTTGTCGCAACACGCAAACAGTTTTTCAAATGAACATCAGTAATTCTTGTTCTCACTTGTGATTTGATGTGCTTCATACGGCTACAAAGATGTTCACGCGCATAAGTATTTCCAAATGGCGAAACCATCGAAAGAGCGTTAGAAAAACGCTTTATAGAACGCTTGCAAACCAACTTGATGGAATTTCTTCGTTAACTGTATCACAATGATCACAACTAATTTCACAATGTTCCATATGTAATATTCCTGGTTAATACATTCACGTACACCACGAATGGCGTTGCAAATGCACACAAAAAAGCATACGATTTTTTTTGTTGGTTTAATCCTGAAATCTGTTTTCAAATTCGAGGTTTAAGTCAGATATCAATGAAGTGGAGATATCCGCCGCCTTCTGGGAAACGCCTGGTTGCAATGACAATGGAGGAAAGTGATTAAAGTTAAAGTTTGATTGTCCCCCAACTGTTGTTCGCAAAGACCAAGTTTCATTTGAATTGCAGAAATATGATCATACACCTTATACATTAATAGATCTTTCCCTTGTAGATCATTATGAACGTCATTTAGGAGGCTAGATATGTCGACCATATTAACGTCATTTAGGAGGCTAGATATGTCGACCATATTGACGTCATTTAGGAGGCTAGATATGTCGACCATATTAACGTCATTTAGGAGACTAGATATGTCGACCATATTGACGTCATTTAGGAGGCTAGATATGTCGACCATATTAACGTCATTTAGGAGGCTAGATATGTCGACCAGAAATGCAAAGTCGCAAACCCACTCTTTGTCTTCAAACTATGGGATCAGTGGCGTAGCGAAGGGGGTGCGGGAGGTGCGGACCGCACAGGGGGGGCACCATTTTAGGGGTGACATCCAACTGAAAAATTGCATATTTACAGAGCACACACACTGCTCGGTCTAACCGAGATTCATAAAAGGATAACCGATCACACCAACATTTTTCACAAATGTAAGCAATCCAAAGGCGTGCTTTATTAAAGGTTCAAGGTTGATGCGTCAGAAATGAGATGACCCAGTCAAATGAAAAACAGGCATTATTCCACGCCGATTGAAGTGTTTGGTAACTTCCGTAAGTGACAGGAAGCTATTTATGTAAATTCTGAGAAATAGGGCTTTCAATTGATACCAAATACGATGTGGTTGGGCGATTCTTTTAAAGTATAAGAATCGGTAAAGATTAAAAACATTAAAAATGAATTTTTACCCATTTATAGGGTTAAAAAATGTATTATTTTACACAATTTTCAATCTTTTCAATATTAATTCTTATTTATTAAATTTAAATAAAGAAATATTTTTAGTATAATTTTATATATCCAAATACAGAAATACTCAAAAATTAATAGTTCCCCCGATTCGTCACTAATACCTACCAATATCACTGGAGCACGTTTGTCATATTGGGACTGCTGGGTTTTACCTGCCACCTGTCTGTGTTGTATTTTGGACAGGGCTGTAACTGATTTTTTGAACTGTCGTCAGTAATTATTTGTTGTTTTTTTTGTCTTGAACATAACAAAATTAAATAATTTTTATTGTTCAAGATTATAATATCATGGCACACGACGTGCACAAATCTAAACGGCCAGTGAAAGCACAAAAGAAAATACGCGACTCACTAAAATCACTACCAGAATACATGCTTCGATATCAAGAAACCAAATGATGACCAGGGTCAAGGTTCATCAAAAGACTTTCCTCAGCCTACCATTGATACTGATTCTCCCAATACCAGAAGATTGCATTCTTTTGAGCAAACGGTGGAGAAAAGGGAAGAGATTAACGTGAATACACAAGTAAAAGACATGGATGGTTTCAAAAAACAGAAATGGCTGCTGATAATGTTGATTCCAACCAAGATACTGTAAGTGTAATGGTTAAGGACAAAATCTGGAACATTTTTTCAGATGCTTCTCTCTGGAATGTACCAGTTCAAGATTACTTTGGTCTGAAATTATTGAAATATGGAGTACCTCGTTTCAGAACAAGTAAGGACTATTCAGCTTAGTGACAAGGCAAAATGCAAAATCTAAAGAAGGTGTGAGCCAGCTAAAAAAAACAAAACAATGGATCGACGGGATGATACAAAATGGCGAGAAAATATTGCGGTCGTGGTTGGTTTATGCACTCGTCAGTCAGACATGGTATTGTTCTTTATGCAGATTGTTTGCTGTTAATGTTACAGAAACAACATTCAAATTTGTTACTGACTTTGATAAGTGGTGGAAACTGAGCCCAATACAAAATCATGAGGCATCGGAAGAGCACCTATGTTGTCTTGAAAAGTGAAAAGCATTGGCAGCAGGACTTGGGATACGCAAAACAATTGATGCCGAAAGTATTGCTGTGATGGACAGGGATGAGAAAAAGTGAAGGGATATCCTGCACAGGTTGCTGGATATCACATTTCTACTTGCAAAGAAAAATCTGGCATTTCGTGGCCACAATGAAGATGAATCTTCACTGAAACGTTCTTGAAATGGTTGAGATTCTATCTAAATATGACCCAGTGCTAAAAGAGTATCAAATGAGACTAAAGAGGAGGACATCTACAGAAAAAGCATCCGCATCTTTCCTTTCACCAAAAACCCAAAATGAATTTATAAATGTCCTTGCAAAACATGTGAAGGAGATTCTTATCAACACCAGGCACAGAAACATTGCAATTCCCATCTTCATGCATAGGAGCCAAAATGATCAATAAACTGATCGTTGGCCCTTAAGATATAGAAGAAGAAGAAGTATCACACAATGACCAGATGTCTGAAGTGATCAGATATGTGAAAATCCACAATGGGAAAGTTGAAGTGAGAGAAGTGTATCTTGCATTTTCCCCTTAAAAGGGAAAAAAGCTGATGACCTCATTACTGACATTCTTACGTGATGGATTAGACTTAATGATTTGCAGAGCTAAAGGTTACGATAATGCTGCCACAATGTCTGGAGGTTTTCAGGCCATTCTGAAAAGAAATAATATGAAAGCAATTTTGATGGATGTGTGGGCCATTCACTGTGTGGTCAACGCTTTTGCAGAAAATGCTTCATTTTTGCGTACTCGTAAAAGAATTTTTTCTACTTTGCTGCATCCACTCATGGATGGAATGTTTTAACTGAACACACTAAAATGTCGTTGAAAAGACTTTAACAATGCGTTTAAGTGCTCAACATGATGCTGTTAAAACAGTGAAAGATGAGTTTGATGAATGTGTGTCGGTGATTGAAGCTCTGTGTAATCGTTTTGAAAATTTGGATACAAGAGGTACAGCACGCGGTCTTCTACATGCTGTCTGTGAGTTCACGTTTACCTGCTACCTTTACCTTTGGGCTGATCTACTTGAGGAAGTTAATCGTACACAGCAGTATCTGAAGACTAAAGGCTTTACTCTTGACAAAGTGTTGACAAACCTAAAGGCCTTAAGATTGTTCTGCAAGAGAAGCGCCGTCACTTTGTGGAACATGCTATTGAAAAGGTATTTTTAAAATCAGACTAATATGGAATTTCGGTAGAGAAAAGATTAAGGTTTAAGAAGAGAATGGCAGGAGAACAATTAATAGATACTGGACTCTTTCTGCGAGAAGAAAACAGTAGGGACATGCTGAAGTGTATTGATCCATTTAATTCTAAACACAGATCAGACCATCAGTGATCAAGAGTCTATTATCAGCAAGTGAAGAAAAGTTATTGGTGTCCGTTCCAAAATTAACTTCTTTCTATGATGAATTATTAGAAGAAGAACTTTTAAAAGAAATTTCAAGGTTTAGAAGACATCTTAGTAAAAGCAGCTGATTTTGAATTTCACAAAGTCCCGGACTGGTAAGTATTTGAGGTTTTGTAATTCCTAGCTGAATGGGACTTCCTAGAATTTCCTCCAGTACTCCCGCTTATTTTTTTTTCTTACGATATGTGTGTATGTGGCTTCGTGTGAGCGGAGCTTTTCAAATCTAAGGCTTATCAAGAAATATTAATGATCCACCATGGTACAGTCTAGGTTTTCTGATGTGGCACTTCTATCAATTGAAAAACATTGGTTTTGATCAAGTGATTGACAGGTTTGCAGCTTGGAAGACAAGGAAAGGAAAAATTTTAAATAAAGTAAATTTAATTTAAAAATAACTATAACTTAACAGTCTTTAAATACATTGATCTCACGAACCTCGATTTATGTGTTTATGTTCTTGTCATTGTTATACTGTGGACTTATTTTAACAATAAGATATCCATCATGGAAGTTTTGGGCAAAAAAAGGGGGGGGGGGTGGTGTCACCATGAGATTGCCGCACCGGTTGACACCGTCCCTAGCTAAGCAACTGTATGGGATACTTATTGATTTGTTTGCAAATAATGATTTTATTTTACTTTAAACAATATTTTCGACATTTCTGCACGGGTCAGCCATCTCACTTCTGCATCAAATGTAACGTCATTATGATTTGAGTCCGGAGAATTCAGAAATTCTTCGAGCTGACGTCAGGATAAACTACTTATCTAATTATTTTTCAAATACGATAACAATCTTCAACAAATGCCATAATAATCATCCTTTTTCTCTTAAGTTAATCAAGGGGCCCCGGGGGCACATTCCATAACAGTACCGATATAGGTTTACCTGAGCTAGGGAGCCAAATAAAATCAGACAGATAAATAATAAAGTTAAAATTTAAAATTTGTTCCATAAAAATCTACTTAAAAATGCCATAGACATAGCTTTTTAAAATTATGGAAGTCTTTGGAAAATTCTTGATTGGATATTATTAGTTTTAAATCCACCCATATATCAATACAGCCAATGAAGGGTATTGCTACAACGCTAGGCCTATATCCATCAATTCGATTGATATTTATATAGCTGATATAAGGAAAAATTAACTGGGTCACCCGGCCCCAGAGAAATGAATACTATGAGTTCAGTACCCTTCAGTATTTGAATATGGAAAATAAAGTATATGTGTACTAAGTTTGGTCAAGATCCATCTACTCATGTAAGAGTATTTGTTTCTAATTATTTTTATATAGTTCATATCAGGAGAAAAAAAAACAAATTTGTGGCCCCCGGCCCCAAATGGAATGTTATAAAAAGTTCATAACCCCTTAAGATGTCCTTCTGGATAATAATGGATATATGTGCCAAGTTTGGTCAAGATCCATCAATCCATGTAAAAGCTTTTGTCGAACAATCCCACAAAGAAACCCACAAAATTTCACTTTTATATCTATATAGATAGATATATGATATGATAATAGAATATAATTTGAACATAGATTGCGTATGTTTGATTCTTGGCAAGAACTATTATTAGAATTGTAGACTTTGATATTGATGTAAAGGTAGTTTAATACAGTGTTATTAAAGTCTTAAAATTTGAGAATTTTCAAAAAATAAATGAATAAAAATATCGATGTGTGCGAACAAAGGAAATTAAGACTGGCTTACAATCTGGAGCGGCCAGTACATATTTAGAATCGAATACCGTAATACTTGAACAAGATTAGTCTTGAATATATATAGATCATCAAATATATCGAGCGCAGCGATATTTTATAGATTCCACTAAATGTAAGCGGATAAAGGCACCAGTTAATATTCTTTTTACTAATGTTTAAAAGTGACAATTTAGCCGTGTTTTATTTTAAAATTATATGATCGCTCTATTGTTTCTCCCTATTTTGCTCCTAGGGGGTAGTGCCCCCCCCCCCCCCCGATAGCTACCCGAAGAAACCCTGCTTGCACCCTCAGGCACCTGGAGGCATAATATTCCCCGGGGGCTGGGGTTGGAGTTAAAATGATAAAAAGGCATTGGCAGTGTAGATTTGATGCCATTGTTTAGATTTGATGCCATTGTTTAGATTTGATTCCATTGTTTAGATGTGATGCCATTGTTTAGATGTGATGCCATTGTTTAGATGTGATGCCATTGTTTAGATGTGATGCCATTGTTTAGATGTGATGCCATTGTTTAGATGTGATGCCTATGATGTTGGTCAAATACTAAAATTAAAGTTTTGGCCAAAATAACCCAGTAATCTCCCGACACAATATCGGCTTCAAATCTCACCACTGAATTCGTCCCTCACCTTGTTTTTAGGCTAAAACTTCCATTTTAGTATTTTAAGTGTAAGACTGCTAAATTAATATTACAGAAGTGATTAGGGAGTATTTGCTCTGGAATTTTCTTTTAAACTTTGATATTATATGCCTGTACTGTAACTCTATTGATGATTTCTCACATATATATATTTTGTTTCTGGTCTGATATGGCTGCTTCCTTTTCACAACCGGCCTTCCACCTACTCAAAATGCTTTACATTAATAATACTGAGTGAAGGAAAAGAAAAAAAAAAGCTGTAAAAAAATTGGTTTACACATTGAAATTTTTCGGAGCTGACTATTATATTAATCAATAAAGAGCCATGCTTATCTTGTAGCATACACTGTAGGACTGCCCATAGGCCTATTGTTAAAAGGCTGGCGGGTAGGGTATTGGACTGTCTGTAAGCCTATTATTTAAAGGACAGCATGAATTATAGAAAATAAGAAATGAACTTTAAAAAAAACAACTCTTAGACCCACAGGCAATGTTTCCTTTAAGCTGCGCAGCTGCGCAGCTGCGCGGCCGCGCAGCTATCTCTCAGATGCCGCGCAGCAGTTTTGAGTACCGCGCAGCAAATTTCCATGTGTTTGTGTTTGCGGGCTGTAAAAAAAACTGCTCCCCCGGGTAAGCCCTAGCCTAGTAATTAACAATAATTCAATTCTTTTGTCAAAGGTTTTGAGTTGAGAAATTGTCAAGTCGTCATAGCGGGTAGGTACTCCAACTCAAAATTTCAAATACATCTGACATACACAAAGAGCATACCATTGGAAAGAGCTGGCTCTAAGCTTTCCAATGACACCAAGATAATCTTTCTATCACTTATAGGAGAAAAGTTATTAGGTACTCCAACTCAAAATTTCAAATACATCTGACATACACAAAGAGCATACCATTGGAAAGAGCTGGCTCTAAGCTTTCCAATGACACCAAGATAATCTTTCTATCACTTATAGGAGAAAAGTTATGATTTTTTTAGTGATTTATTTTCCCCCACGATTTGGCTTTGTATTTTAATTTTTGAAACTGTGATCACGTTATTACTCTTTTTGTACTATTTTGCTTGTAACTTTTTGGCTATTAAAGCTAGAGCTCTCAAATTTGGAGGATACATTTAAAATATAATGTGTAACAAAACAAAACACACGAATTGTGAATTAACTTACTCTACTTGATAAAATATGATTTTATTAGCACATGGCGTGGATAACGACAATTATTGAAAAATTTAATTTTACAAAAAATGACATAATTACTAAACCAATAAAGCTATTGCTATGAAATTTTCCATACTAACAGATAATGTCAATCTAAAAGTAAGGCACATTTAAAATAAATAAAATACAAATCAGAAAAATTTATGCAATTTTAGAAAAAAATATTTCATGAAACGCAACACCCGCCGAGAAATTTTTACATTTAAATACATAACTTTTAAACTAATGAAGCTACTGCAATCAAACTTTCAGTACAAATAGTTTGTAACAATCCAAATGTAACAGAACATTCAAATATTGCAAAAGCAAATAAAATCATGCTATAAAAAATTTTAAAATATGTAATCTGTCGACACTGATTACTGCAATCAAACTTTCAGTACAAATAGTTTGTAACAATCCAAATGTAACAGAACATTCAAATATTGCAAAAGCAAATAAAATCATGCTATAAAAAATTTTAAAATATGTAATCTGTCGACACTGATGTACATTTTTAAGCATAACTTTCAATAAAATCTTCAGTACAAATAGACAGTGACAATCTAAATCTAATTAAGTATTTAAATACAAGAACAATAATTCAGAACATTTTATATAAAAGATATATGAATCTCCATCATCATTATTGTATCAGTGAATTTAATTACAAAACATAAAAACATCCAATGTGTGTAGTAATCCACGGTCCACAGCAACAGATTGTATCCTTGTCCACCTGAAAGTATACAAAATATTAAAAATTAAATTTTGCAATGAGCAAACATCAAAACAATTAAACAAAATGAAAATCTCCTATAAGAACACCAGAATCTAAGTGTGAGTCCACCTGAAAGTATACAAAATATTAAAAATTAAATTTTACAATGAACGAACATCAAAATCTCCAAAATAACATCAGAATCTAAGTGTGAGTCCACCTGAAAGTATACAAAACATTTAATTTTAAAATGAGAGAACTGAAAATGTAAATACATTTCATCAAAACACAATTAAACAAAATGAAAATCTCCCAAAATAACATCAGAAACTAAATGTGACAATGTTATTTCTTCATGATCTATGTCAGAAAATACCAACTTACAAAACAACTTTCCAGATTTCTTAACATACCCAACTAAATCTCCAAAAAACTCCTTCTCTTCCCCATCAACATTCCAAACATGTCTAATTCTCATAGGAAGGCAGTCCATTCTACCAGAGAGTAGCATGGTCAGCTTAACTTTAATATTCTGACATATACCATTAAATAACTTATCATTAAACCCTGGATCAGATTCTAATAAAGGTCTAACTATCTTCTCCAACTTATTCCTCTCTCCCTGGTCCCTCTTCTGTCCCACCGCTATCTGACGAGCTATCTTAACACCCTTCATATCCTTATCCCGACCCTGTAACACCTTCCTAGATTTCCTGGCTTCACCAATAGCAAAATTAACGAGCCTCTCTTGTTCCAAAATTGGTTTACCCGATAACCAATCCATGGTTTTGTTGACAACAGCTTTCACCTTGGCATCAACAAAACCAGTGGAAGCATTAGGGGCTCTTTTAAATTGGGCATCGACCATCCCCAAAACCCTCTCACTATGGATATTATGAACAGGGGCTGATGAGGTCAGGGTCATTAATTCTGCTGATGGATTAGCCAGTTCCCCAACAAGATACGCCTCAAGCTGCCTGTTTAGGACTGATACAAATCCTATAGACAGAGCAGCAACAGTCTCAAAAAATCGTGGACACGGTTCGTGGCTCCGGAGCTCCAGCAACACTTCATCCTCATCGAGTGGTTGATTAAAAGCATCTTCCTCCATCGTCCACATCAAATTGGGTTGTCTGTTGATCTTCTCCAGGTTGGCAATGCACGTCCTCATGTGTGGAATCTTGATTAAAAAGACAATGAGAAAAAGCTAAAAATAACAATGCCACAATGATTTGGCTTTTTTAACAAAAATCATAAAAAAGATCTGAAGTAAACACACACAAAAATTACCTACCATTTCCAAATGATTTAAACCTTCTGAGTTTCTGTAAAACTGAGTCATCCAGGGTCCAGTTACAAGTTTCCCAAAGAGACCTATCATGAAAAATGCAAAGTATTACTAGCATAAGAAACATCCACATACAATTTAATATTTATTCATCTTGTCTATTTACCTAGTATGAAATAATGAAAAGAGAAATAGAACTAGGTTACCTAAGACTCGTAGTTGAATAAGAATCTCATTGCACCAGATGTCATTCAGCAGGGCCGTTCTCAATTTGACAGATGGGCAAAATTTCTTAAGGTACTGGGCCAGTAATTCTCTCATCTTAAAAATGACTCCTGCAAGGTGAAACAAAATGTGGAGTCTGTTCCCAACGTAGCGAGGAAAAATTCCAGGTTTAATATTCTCCTTCTCCAGGAATGCTTTAAACCCTGCAGGATCACCAGATGACATCTTATACCTGTGGAGTGGAAAAAAACACAAATTTCATTTTGTGCTTATATGAAAATGAACATCTTAAAAAATGTTTATATTAGTAATTTAACTAAATCATCTGACTATCAATTCGATGGACGCAGAAAATTATTTTAAAAACTAACAAAAAGGGCAGTTAAATCATTAGACTTATGACACCATAGATAAGTTATAAATCTTACTTTGGGATTATTTACTATTAAATAATATTTTTTAAAAAGGGTACCAAATATGCAACAATATAATATAATATATTTTTTGTTCTGTGCCGGAAATCCCGTTGGCAACTATCCTGTGGGAATTTCCGGTTTGCAAATCAATTTGATTTTCCCGTTATGAATTTGTATACTGCGTTCAGTTTCTCATAATCATGAGTTTAATTTTTTTTAAAAATAAATTCACTTTGAGTATTATAGACACCGCGAATAGTCTCAAGTCTTAACAATATTCAGGTAAAATTATCAATATATAGTAACACATTTTAAACATTAGATTTATTATATATATATATATATATATATATATATATATATTATATATATATATAATATATAAATATAAGAATGAGCTATACTGACGCAACTCCACAGAACCGAAAAGATTTAGACTTAGACTTAGATACATTCGGATTCTTAAAAACAATCATAGTTATTTTCTATTATTTTACTGAAATTTATAGAATAAATTTAAATTTAAATGCGCAAAAAAAAAAAAAATAATAAATTCGCTTTTATTTTAGTAAAAGTTTTAGTATTATTATTATTAATTACAAATACATTTAGTGTAACAACTAAAGAACTATTTTAAGCATTTTATCTGTTTTTAAAAGTTATGAACACAAAATTTAATCGAAAAATTATGATCTAAGAATTACATCGTAATCATAGTTATCGGGAAAATCCAAACATTGGTTGTTTTTTTAGTGAGTTGTTTAGTGTGTTGTTAATATTGCGAAATAAAAGTAAAATTAATTTGTTCTAAATAAACCCGCAAATGACGTCATAGTGCGAATCGCATATGTTAGCCAAAACTCTTAAATTTCTTTAATTTAATAACCGCGCGTTACAAAACTGATAATTTATTTCCCCCTTCTTAAAAGTAAAATTAATAAATATAATTGATTGCTTTTTAAATTATTAATAAATACAAAAATTTTAGCTTTGTATTTTTAATATTTAATAAGTTTTCCCTTTTTTAATTCCAAAAATATACTTTTATTATATTTAACCTTTAAATATACTTCTATTAAGAAAATGCAGTTTAAGTCAATCAGTGCAGCGAAACTCAATAGTCATTTTCATTAACTAATCTACTTATAATCCATCTAAATAAGAACAAACCATATGAAGTGCAAATTGTTAGTTTTGGTATAGAAGCGACTACAATCCGGTGGAAGATTTTATTAATTTTATTTAAATGTGGGTGGTTGGAGGAGAGGGTTGGTCAATTTGCCCCAGGCGTCTCAAAATAACGAATGAATTTGATAAATAATTCGCCTTCTTTGGTGCATACGTTTTGGAAGTAGGAAATCGGATGTGTGCATTTTTACGTGGATGACACTATGACCTGAGAAGAAGTTTAATGATTTGCCCCATTCATTTTTAGGCTCATCTTGTGCGGGTTGGGAAAATAAAAACTATCGTATTACTTCTACCCCTCCCCCCTCCAACAGAGTTTAAAGCAATCAATAAAATCCTCCATGATATTTTAACCCCCTTAATTACGCAAAAAACGTGTGTTTTTTTGGTGCATTTTTACATAATTTGTTCTTATTTGGATGCGTGATAAGTGCATTAGTGAATGCTATTTGTATATATATGTGGCTAAAATATGCAATCACCCTATGACGTCATTTGTGTAATTATTTAGATCAAATAAATTTTGTTTTTATTTCGCAATGCTATTAATATGCAATTCTTGTATTATATCATACCATTTTAATTAATAATTTTTTTCATAACTTTTACATTCGGATAAAATGCTTAAAATAGTTCCTTGTTTGATACTTTAAATGTATTTGTAATGTAGATCAATGATACTTGAACATTTAATCAAATAAACGCCGATTTAAAATATTTTTTTACACATTTTAAATTTATTCGATTTCCGTAAAATAATAGAAAATAACTATGATTGTTTTTAGGAATCCGAACGTACTTAAAAAGTATCTCCCTTTTGGCGTTATGTGACTATATATATATATATATATATTATAATTCTTTTTTTTTTTTTTTTGACATAATTACTTAAAAAGGGGGGGGGGGGTCATTGAAAGATTGCCCATTGTTGCTTTAAAATTTTTGACGTAATTAATGGACCCTCCTTAGACTAAGATGTCAGTTCCAGGCGGTAATTACCCTAGCTACGCCACTGTCCAGTGTCCCGTACTTACTCAGTAATGAAATTAGTCAAGAAAGGCAGTGCCGTCTTAAGGTATAGGCACACTGCGTACTTGCCCAAGGTCTCACGGTATAGGCACACTGCGTACTTGCCCAAGGTCTCACGGTAAAGGCACACTGCTTACTTGCCCAAGGTCTCACGGTAAAGGCACACTGCTTACTTGCCCAAGGTCTCACGGTATAGGCACACTGCGTACTTGCCCAAGGTCTCACGGTATAGGCACACTGCGTACTTGCCCAAGGTCTCACGGTATAGGCACACTGCGTACTTTCCCAAGGTCTCACGGTATAGGCACACTGCGTACTTGCCCAAGGTCTCACGGTATAAGCACACTGCGTACTTGCCCAAGGTCTCACGGTATAGGCACACTGCGTACTTGCCCAAGGTCTCACGGTATAGGCACTGCGTACTTGCCCAAGGTCTCACGGCCTCTGCCGCTAGGTGGCCTCATGCTCGAGGGGGCCTTCCCACTTTGGGCACCTCACTTTTCTAGGGGAATTATGCTGTCAATATTATTAGTGAATATTGCAATGTTTTTGGGAATTTATTTAGCTTTCATTCTTCAAGATGAAAGCGGCAAGACCGTTTCTCCAGTTTATTTTTAAACACGTTTCTCGGTTCTATTCAATTTTTGGGCTCTAGCTTTAGAAAAATGTTCTTTTCAGAAATTATCAATTTGAAAAAAAATCCAATATTTATTTTCTTGGTAGGGTTTGGGGGAGGAATAAATCAAAGAGTATTACAAAAGGCACAAAACGTTTATTATTTCATAAAGGAAATGAAGACAGTTATAGTTATAGATAGTAGAAATTAAAAATAAACCCTTTAAGTTACTGCATTTGTTTGGAAATTCATGATGTCTCATCTTCCCTCAGATAAATCATATATTAATAAATAAATGACGTCTTTTGTAAATATTTCCTTTCTTCTTTTTTTTTATACCACTTAGAAAAAATGTACATTACAAATGAAAGGTTTTCAATAGCCATACAAAATCTATCGACCTTTTCTACAAAACAGTATTTTTTAACTTTAAATTTTGGGAAAATCTACTTAAGTTTTAAATGAAATCCAAAATGCGAATTATTATACTAACATACTTACTTTTATCTTATAGAATGTTTGTCATTTTTAAAAAAAAATTAACGATCAAACTGTTTTGAACGGATTTTAACAAATGTATCTACATTCATTCATTGATGAATTAGTTTAAACAGGTTAAGTGTAGAATGATGCAAAACTAAATTCATGTATGTGCCAAATGCAACCCATCATTTTGAATTGATCAAACATGTTATGGGGAGGGGCTTACTGAGACCTCTATCCAAACCTCTCCCCCAGTTTCGTTCGGCGCTCGGTCTCTTCTTCCTCCCCAATTAAAGTGACAGTAGGGACACGTTTTCATCTTAAAAAAACGCTGGATGTAAGTAAATACAATCATTGAACTGACAAAATTTTGATTTTCCTTGAGTTTGATATACGTAGTTGGTCTATAAAGATTCAAGGGACAAAACTAAGCTGGGCAAAAAGCATGCCATCAGGGGGCTCCACTACCAGAATGAATTTTTTTGTTTTTGAGGTACCGGTAGCGACAAAGTCAGAGCCGGCCCTGGGCATCAAAATGACTAAGATCGGTGCTGATAGATGCCGTGCCCCCGCCCCCCCCCCCAAATGTCTGAACTACTACCGTCACTCCCTCGCCAAAAATCCCTAAAAACTCCCTGGAAGAAACTGGTCAAAACCCAAAGGCCAACCTCGGCCATGATGCTTTTTTTATAACTTTATTTGAATACTAGTCTATAGACAGTTGTTCCCAGATAAAGGGGTACCCGGGGCGCTTTAGTAAAATAATCTTGCCGCCCCTGTCTATGTGAAGAGGATGGGATTTCATCATTTAATTAAAAAAGGGCCTATATTAAGACGATTTTGCCACCCCCTGATATTGGCGCCAAGGGTGATTGACACTCTTGCCCTGAGTATATATAGAGTTAGGGGCCCAGGGCCTCCGCTGCTGTAAAGAGTGTATTAAATTATCAAGTGTAATATATAGGCCTATTTACTTGCCATTACATGGTTTTTCCCCGGATGGATGGGATTCGTTAAGCATGGATGGCAACTCATCAAAGAGAAGGCAACTCTGAATTCAAAACCGGAGATGGAGTCTCGTAGGCGGATAACATTGGCACAATGAAATATTCCGGCAACTCCTGCGACGCCACTGGTGCCAAGCTGTATCATACAGCTTTGGGGAGAGCTTTGTTCCTTTGGAGAGAGGCAATATGCTGTTCAGGGAACCAGCTTATAATCCTAAAAAGAATAATCCCAGGCCTTATAGATTTTCGTCCTGCAAAGTATACCGTAGTCTACGCCGTCATCACAATGCGATGGACGCATGCAAGCAACAAAAAAAAAAAAAAAATATTGTACAGCAATATACTCATTTGTCACCATATAAATAACACATTCTTCTTCTTCTTCTATATATTAAGGGCCCACGATCAATTTATTGATCATTTGGCTCCCATGCATGTAGATGGGATTTGCAATGCTTCTATTCCTGGTGTTGATGAGGTAATTTCACAGATTTCCAGTGTCACTTTGTGAGGGAATCATGCACTAGGGGTTTGAAGGCTTGAGGCAATAGACACAAATGTGTCTAGTGTTGTCGCCTCAACCGTTCCTTTTGAAAGATTGTTCCAGTCCCTGATTGTCTTGGGCAGGAATGAGTAGCTTCTATAATGGCTTCTTGCTGGTATGAGCCTGAATTGCCTGTCATGGACTCGTCGCTGTCTATGGGGGAGAGGGACGAGTTTCTGTTTAATACTGGAACAGTGGACCAGCCCATTATTTATCTTGTACATCATGGAGAGCCTGGATTGTCGTCGTCGTTTCTCCAATGGTGACCATCTAGAGGTATTCCTGTAGCGGTTTAGGACAAAGCGTGCTGCTCGTCGCTGGACCGCCTCCAACCTGTCAATGCTCTTCTGGGTAAATGGGTCCCAGACTGAAGATGCATAATCTAAAATCGGACGGACAAAGGCTTTATATGCTCTTTCTTTCACACAGGAGTTGCCAATCTTTAGATTTCGCCTTAAGAACCCTAGGGTCTTGTTTGCTTGGTTACATACATTGTTAATATGCTCGTCCCAGCGGACCTCTCTTTGAATGGTAACACCCAGGTACTTTACGGAGGAAACTGGCTCAAGTATATGGCCGTGCAGTTCGTATTGGTAGTGTAGAGGAGTACAACTTCTAGAGACTGATTGTCTGGCACTTGGCAGGGTGAAATTCCATGTCCCAGCTCATCTCCCGCTCAGCTAACAGACTGAGATCCTGTTGTAGCTGGTCCTGGTCAGATCTGTTGGCGATCGTCCTATATACACCGCTGAGTCATCTGCGAACAGTCTTGCTTGTGATCTCAGTTTCTCGGGTAGGTCATTAATGCATGCTAGGAACAAACAGGGGCCTAGCACTGATCCCTGGGGGACCCCTGAATTCACACCGACAAAGGAGGAGCTTGTACCGTCCACTACTACTGCTTGGCACCGGTGGCTGAGGAAGCTAGAGATCCATGTTTTAGTGGTGCCTTGAATCCCATATCTCTGGAGTTTGTGTAGAAGCAAACTATGATTGACACGGTCAAATGCTTTTGCGAAGTCCATTACTAGCACGTCAGTCTGCGTGTGGTTCTCCAGATTGGTCATCAGGTCTTCTACAAATTCGAGAAGCTGGGTCTCACATGATCTATTGACTCGGAAGCCATGTTGACAGTCATTGAGTATATTTTGGCTTTCAAGATGCTTCATGAC
>CAXITT010000455.1:417053-443258 GCA_964033795.1 Lymnaea stagnalis | reverse complement strand
GGGGGGGGGGGGGGAACTCCAGCGTTAGAGGACTTTTGGTGCTTCACATAGCTCCAGAAGCGCTTGTTCTTGACATCTTTGGTCAGGGTGTCTTCCTCTGAGAAGATGCTGTTCAAGTGGTTCCAATATGATCCTCGCAATAGGCGTTGAATGGTTCAGCGGAGTCTCAGTATCTCCTCTCTCAGTTCAATCGAGCCATTTTTCTTCATACGTTTGTATTGGCGGTCACTCCTGTGGATGAGCCTACGGATTTCAGCCGTGACCCATGGCTGATTTATCCTAGGTTTGGTGATCTTGTGTGGTATGAATTTCTTCACTGCATCAGTGATTGTAGTCTTAAACTTCACCCATAGTTCTTCTGTTGTCGCTGTACCTTGAATCCCCTTCATGTTTGATCTTAGCTCTGTGGTTGCAATCCTGAGGCCATCCCAGTCTGCCTTGGCATAAATTGGGATTTCTCGAATGATTTGTTTCTTTTTTAGTGTGTTGACCTGAAATTCACGATATGGAATGCAGTGGTCCGAAATCCCGGGGATGACCTCAACTTTTGGGACACGATGTGGGCAATTGGTGAGGAGTAGGTCAAGAGTGCTTTCCCCCCTCTTGGGTTCTTTAACCAGCTGTTCCAGACCATGGTTGTTAATCATCTCCATGAATTCTGAGTGTAGGTCAGGATATGGGGACTTAGGCTCCAAGGCAGGAATCTGCCCATTCCAACCAGGAAAGTTAAAATCCCCCCCCCCTATAAGGAGAAAAGCGTTCTTCGACTGTATTATTCTGTGAAGCTCCTCGGGCTTGGTTCATCTGCTGTGTTGGGTCGGTCATAGGCACAAACTTGCACATTAATGGCTACTCATATATCTTGTATTATGTTTGTGTTTTTTTGGAGCTGTAATTAATATTTTATTGCTTCAATGAAAAAGCAAGTTTGTGAGATACCATGCTTACTTTTGAAATCTGGCTTTGACTGGATTCTCAGTTACTACCAATTATAGAAATATAATCATTTTTACTCTGGAGAAACACTTTTAATCATAAATAGCCATTCATAAATGACGTCACACGTCGGGATTTATAATTTTAAAAAAATTTTGGGGGGTGGGGGGGGATCACGAATTCCTAAGATCGTATTTCATAAGTAGGTCATTGATAGATGGCTCCTAATTTAGAACATAAACGTGCAGAATAATTAATAAATCCGTTTTAAAATTAAATTACGTTTCTTAAATTTATAACGCACAAATTTTTGGTCATCTTTTTTTTAAGGGAGGTTGAATCATTGGATTTACTAAAAATGGGAAACGAATTACAAAAGGCAGCAGAAGAAGCTGCAAAGGAGGCAGGTGTCAATATCCCAAGCTCTTCTGGCTCAGTACAGTTGGAGAAGATGAAACAACAACTGGAGGAGCTGATGAAAGCAGATGAAACTATAAGCTCGTTTGAACAACGCCCGAGCAAGACAAAAAGAAAAATGCAAAAAGATTTGCTGAATAAGCTGAGGAATGTTAATCTGCAAAGGGAACTTTTGAGTGATATTGACTTGCTGAATTTATTTCTCACGAAGGTCCCCACACTAAACAATATAGACCCTGATGTTGATGCGACCCCTTTAATGACATCTGCAGTTCTGGGCCGAACCGAGCTCCTCATTCAAATGTTGGAAATGGGAGCTCAAGTTGAAATAAGGAACCAGAAAGGTTTAACAGCATTAATGATGGCGGCCATGTCTGGAAAAAATGATATTGTTGAGATATTGCTAAACAGGGACGCAGACATCAATGCAAGAGATCATGAGGGCCGTACAGCTTTGATTTTTGCCATTGCTGGATCTAGTGAGGGTGTTGCCCGTATTCTGATAGAACAAAATACAGACATAAACATAAGGACAAATAAAGGAGATGACGCTATAATAATAGCTGCCCACGAAGGACTGACTGACATCATTAGACTCTTGATAAAGAAAGGGGCTGAACTTAATTCCCAAGATTTGAAGGGATGGACTCCCTTGATGACTGCTGCTCAGTACAATTATTTTGAAACCGTGGAGTTTCTCATTGAAAGTGGAGCTGATGTCAATGCAGAACAAAATTCCGGCGGCACCGCATTGGAGATATGTGCAGGTCATGGCCATGAGAGATGTCTGAAGCTTCTTTTAAAAGCAGGGGCAGAAGTTGACCACACAAATAAGATTGGGTTCACTGCGCTGACAATGGCCGCTGTAAAGGGAGAATTACTCACCCTTGAAAAACTGATTAAATACAAGGCTGATGTGAATATAGTGGACAAGGAAGGACGGACAGCGTTGATTCGTGCTGCCATTGAAGGACATAGAAGTGTTGTCAACCGTCTGATCAAAGCGAAGGCAGATGTAAATATTGCAGACAGCGAAGGGGACACGGCACTCATGTGTGCATCTCTCAATGGCCACACAT
This sequence comes from Lymnaea stagnalis, assembly GCA_964033795.1. Classification (NCBI taxonomy): domain Eukaryota; kingdom Metazoa; phylum Mollusca; class Gastropoda; family Lymnaeidae; genus Lymnaea; species Lymnaea stagnalis. The sequence continues at coordinate 440,826 of CAXITT010000455.1, read as the reverse complement.
CCATTGTTGAGTTGTTGCTGGATAATGGTGCAGATGATTTGATATTTAACTACGAATGCATCAATGCCCTCAGCATGGCAGTACAAAATAACCATAGACACATTGTCCAGAGAATACTGGATAACCGCACTAAGCCATACGAAGCTGTTAATTTTAGACATAAAAAGGGGATCGCCGCACTGCACAGAGCTGTTCTTGGTGGACACAAAGATATTACAAGATTGCTCATTGATGCCGGGGCTGATGTCAACTTGGCAGATAATGACGGCCATACGCCATTGTGTCTGAGTGCTCATCATGGAAACATTGACATTATTCGTATGCTGATTGAGGCGAAAGCACAGGTAAACTATTCAGACAAAAACGGAGACACACCACTAATGTTGGCATCTCTTCAAGGTCACATGCGTGTTGTACAAGAATTAGTGAAAGTTGGCGCTTCTGTAAATCTTAAAAATCTAAGTGGTCGGACGGCGTTAATGCAAGCAGCGTACAATGGGCATGAAGAAATTATTCAAATACTAAATAAAAATGGTGCAAGTTTAGGAGCTGTTGAAAGTAAAGGTTGGACTGCACTTATGCTGGCAGCACAGTTTCAGCACACAGCTGTTGTATTGTATCTGCTTGGTAGGGGCGTACCTTGTAATACTAAATCAAAACACGGGGCCACCGCCTTACAGATCAGTGCCGGACATGGTCATTCAGATATAGTGGAAGCATTGTTAGATCACGGGGCCTCTATAAATGACATGGATAAGGATGGGACATCTGCTTTAATGAAGGCCGCCTCGAAAGGTCATTCTCGTTGTGTTGAGCTCTTGATTGCTTACGGCGCTGATGTTAATGCCCCCAACTCTAAAGGAATACACCCACTGGATGTGAGTGCCCACGAAGGCCACGCTGAAGTCATTAATCTGCTGCTTCAGAATGATGCAGACGTCAACAGGCCTGATGGTGAAGGCAGTTGCCCGATTCACATTGCAGCTCTGAATGGCCATTATATCATTGTGGAAGAACTTCTTAAGGCAGGAGCAAGAGTCAATGCTGTAGATAGAAAAAAACGCACTGTCCTCATGATGGCAGCCCACAAAGGAGATCCAGAAATAACACGATTGTTGATAGAGGAAGGAGCCGACGTGAACCAGTACGGTGAAAATGGGTGGTCGCCTTTGATGTTGTGTACGCAGTATGGTAAAACAGAATGTATGAAGGTCCTGATTGATAGTGGAGCAAATGTAGAAGCCAAAGACCACAACGGTAACACAGCTCTAAATACTTGTGCTGCCAACGGTCATAGAGATGCTGTTCGTCTTTTATTGGAAAGGGGAGCTAATCCGAACAATAAAAATAATGAAGGCTACACACCACTTATGCTAAGTACCAATAATGGACACAATGAAATAGTCCAGTATCTTTTACACAATAGAAATAGAATGCCTGACTTGGAACTATTTGAACACGAGCGGTGTGAGACTGCTTTGCTCATTGCTGCAAGACGAGGACATGAAAATATTGTCCGCGCTCTGATCAAGAAAGGCGCCAACGTAAACGCCACCAATGCAGATGGAAGAACAGCCTTGAGTCTGAGTTCAGCGAGTGGACACAAATCCATAGTAGACGATCTTATTGCTAGTAAAGCTGAAGTCAATAAGGTTGATCACGATGGGTTTTCACCCGTTTTATCAAGTATTCTTGGGAAACATCACATGGTAGTTAAATCACTTTTGGCTGCTGGGGCTGATGTCAAACTGAAAAAAAAAGATGATGATGCACTTTCACTAGGCGCAAGAAGTGGTTGCATACAAATTGTTAGAATGGTACTAAATAAAAAACTACATACACATGAAGAGATAGAGAAGGCGCAGGACATTGCATTGAAACGTGGTTACGCTGAAATTGTTGAACTTATTGATGAACATTTGGTCCAAACTGATGGAGAAGAAATCAGTGTAAATCAGAAATCAGATGAAACCAAAGTCCTAATTACAGGCACAGGTAAACTTAATCATGTTAATATCTAATAAAACAGACTTACATAATACCATGTATATAAAGGTATTACGTAGTTCCAACCTTTTTCTATAATCTGTGCCTTGTGGATTTTTGTAACTAAGCTTGCACCCCCCTACAAATTGTTTGACTAAGTCTGACACCCCCTACAAATTGTTTGACTAAGTCTCACACCCCCTACAAATTGTTTGACTAAGTCTCACACCCCCTACAAATTGTTTGACTAAGTCTCACACCCCCTACAAATTGTTTGACTAAGTCTCACACCCCCTACAAATTGTTTAACTAAGTCTCACACCCCCTAAAAATTGTTTCACTAAGTCTCACACTCCCCACAAATTTTTGACTAAGTCTCACACCATCTACAAATTGTTTGACTAAGTCTCATACCCCCTACAAATTGTTTGACTAAGTCTCATACCCCCTACAAATTGTTTGACTAAGTCTCATACCCCCTACAAATTGTTTGACTAAGTCTCACACCCCCTACTAATTGTTTGACTAGGTCTCACACTCCCTACAAATTGTTTGACAAAGTCTCACACCCCTATAAATTGTTTGACTAGGTCTCACACTCCCAATAAATTGTTTGACTAGGTCTCTCACTCCCAATAAATTGTTTGACTAAGTCTCACACTCCCAATAAATTGTTTGACTAGGTCTCACACTCCCAAAAAATTGTTTGACTAGGTCTCACACTCCCTATAAATTGTTTGACTAAGTCTCACACTCCCAATAAATTGTTTGACTCTGTCTCACACTCCCAATAAATTGTTTGACTAGGTCTCACACTCCCTATAAATTGTTTGACTAAGTCTCACACCCCCTACTAATTGTTTGACTAGGTCTCACACTCCCTAAAAATTGTTTGACAAAGTCTCACACCCCTATAAATTGTTTGACTAGGTCTCACACTCCCAATAAATTATTTGACTAGGTCTCACACTCCCTACAAAATTAACAAGACCCGGTACATTTTAAAAATGGAATCAATTATTTTGTTTTCTGAATACCCAAGAGAACTATAGATAGCTTAGAACATGAACATGAGACTTGTTACATAAATTAAAATGTGAATGAAGATTGTTAAATTGTACAATAATGTAAAAGTCAATTGCTCGCTCCTCCAGTGGCGTAGCTAGGGTTGGTGTCACCCGGTGCGGTAAACTCATGGTGCCCCCCCCCCCCAAAAAAAAAAAAAAAAAAAAAAAAATCCATGATGAATTTCTTCTTGTTCAAATAAGTCCACATTATAATAATAACAAGAACAAAAGCACATAAATCGAAGGTCATCAGGTCAATGTTTTGAAAAACGTTAAGTTATATTTGTAATTCCATTAAATTTACATTATTTAAACTTTTCCTTTTCTTGTCTTCAAAGCTGCAAACCTGTCAATCACTTAATCAAAATCAATGTATCACTTTCAATTGTTAGCAGAGCCACATCAGAAAGCCTAGATTGTCCCATTGTGGATAAGCCTTAGTTTTGAAAAGCTCCGTTCACATGAACCCACATACACACATATCTTAAGAAAAAAAATTAAAGGCTCAGGAGTAGTATTGGAAGTCTCATTCAGCTATGAATTTCAAAACATCAAATACTGACCAGTCCATGACTTTGACAAATCAGCTGCTTTTAGATATCTTCTAGGCCTTGATATTTCTTTTAAAAGTTCATTATCTGTTTCCTTCTCGCAGAAAGAGTCCAGCATCTATTAATTGTTCTCCTGCCACTCTCTTCTTAAACCTTAAACTTCTCTCTACCGAAATTCCATATGGGTCTGATTTTAAAAGTGCATTTCCATCGTATGTTCCACCAAGTGACGGCGCTTCTCGTGCAGAAACAATCTTAAGGCCTCTATAGGTTTGTCACCACTTTGTCAAGAGTAAAGCCTTAAGTCTGCAGATACTGCTGTGTAAGATTAACTTCCTCAAGTAGATCAGCTCAAATGTAAAGGTAGCAGATAAACGTGAAATATCAGACAGCATGTAAAAGACCTTTTGCTACACCTCTTGTATCCAAATTTTCAAGAGGATTACACAGAGCTTCAATCACCGCCACCCATTCATCAAACTCATCTTTCACTGTTTTAACAGCAGCATGATGAACAATCCAACGCGTTGTTGACAATCTTTCCAACGACATTCCAATACGACATTCCAATGTGTTCAATTAGAACATTCCGTCGATGAGTCGATGGAGCAAAGTAGAAACTATTCTTTCAAGAGTACCAAATAATGTAATACACGAAGCATTTTCTGCAAAAGAGTGTTGACGACACACGTTAAGTGAATGGCTCACACATCCATCAAAAATCGCTTTCTTGATATTTCTTTTCAGAATGGCCTGAACACCTCTATGGAATCCATACATTGTTGCACCATTATCGTAGCCCTGAGCTCTGAGCATCATTATGTCTAGTCCATCACGTTTTAGTTTGTAAAGAATGTCAAATCTGAGGTCATCACCTTTTTTCCCTCGTAACGGGAAAAATGCAAGAAAGACTTCTCTTACTTATTATATTATATCGGGGGAAATATTATTTTTTCAGTTTTTCTTGGTTTCGATGTACAATATTATATTTTTCTTCAAACAACTTTTATTTTTAAAAATTTAAATTAAAAAAGAATTAATCATTAAAAGATTGAAAATTGTGTAAAATAATATATTTTTAACTCTATAAATGGGTACCAATTCATTTTTAATGTTTTTAATTTTCACCTATTTTCACCGCCCGACCACACTTATTTGGCATCATTGTAAAGCCCCATTTCTCAGATATTAGATACATATATAGCCTCCTGTCACCTGCGGAAGTTACCGAACACTTCAATCAGCGTGGACTAATGACTGTGTTTTTCTGACCTAAACATAGGGTCATCTCATTTCTTACGCATCCACTTTGAACTTTTAATGAAGCACGCATTGGATTGGTTACATGTGTGAAAAATGTATGCGTGATCGTTTATCCTTTTATGAATCTCCGTTGGACCGGCACTGTGTGCTCTGTTCTGTAAATATGCAATTTTACAATCGGATGTCACCCCTAAAATGGTGTCACACGGTACGGTCCGCACCACCCGCGCTACGCCACTGGGCTCATCTGCTCTAATGATCACTTTTCCTTGCAACCCATGAAATGCCGAGTAATTTCCCAAGTTGGGAAACCCTCATCTAGCTACATGTAAATGTAAAAGTTCTAATTGCCCTGACCCTTACGATCATAAAAACTTGAAATATTGGTCAATAAAATATCTGGATTATTTTTGTGTAAACTTTGATATTTTATTTTTTACCTTTGAATGTACTAGTCCATACCTGATATTAAATATTCTTTTGTGCAGACACTATAAAGTTGCCATTGGGACAGGCAGAATGCGCAAGTGTTCCTTCAAAATCAAAGGCTGGAAGCTACAATGTTTACAATAATATTGGAAACGCTAGGTAATGGAGTTATAATTAAATTAATGAATTTCCTTCAAGATGATGAGGCTTCATAATTTATCAGCTTTAAAACAAATTAAAACAGGTACCGGTATTCATGTTAGCTTAAACTCATCAACTGCATATTTTATATAAGTTATCAACAGTTAATTTAGGTCAGTGGTGGCTCGTGTATAGCATGCATGCTGCAGCGAGCTTGCAGAGTCCCCTCTGTCAGCACGCGTGTACAAGTTTTTGTTTTCTATTTTCTAAAATAGGAAACCATTTATTTAGGTTAAATGCAGTGTTGGCAATTTGAGATAAATTTAGAATTATTTTAGTTTGCAGCTGAGTTGACAGATCTAGGCATTGCATTCTGCACTAATTTTGGTAATGCGATGGCAAAGTCTGGGCCATTTCCATAATATTTTTACTTAAAAATATATCTGTATTTTATATTCATAATGGTTAGACATTGATGTGTTGGTAGAAGAAAAGTACGGAAACTTTAGCAAGACATCTTTCTTGCACGGGGAAACAAAATATCATGTGCAAAGAAAAGCAAATTATAGGAGCTCCAAGAAAACGTTTCAAAGACAAGCCCAAACCTCAGCTGGCATCAGCTTGCCACGTTTCAAAGACCAGCCCAAACCTCAGCTGGCATCAGCTTGCCACGTTTCAAAGACCAGCCCAAACCTCAGCTGGCATCAGCTTGCCACGTTTCAAAGACCAGCCCAAACCTCAGCTGGCATCAGCTTGCCACGTTTCAAAGACCAGCCCAAACCTCAGCTGGCATCAGCTTGCCACGTTTCAAAGACCAGCCCAAACCTCAGCTGGCATCAGCTTGCCACGTTTCAAAGACCAGCCCAAACCTCAGCTGGCATCAGCTTGCCACGTTTCAAAGACCAGCCCAAACCTCAGCTGGCATCAGCTTGCCACGTTTCAAAGACCAGCCCAAACCTCAGCTGGCATCAGCTTGCCACGTTTCAAAGACCAGCCCAAACCTCAGCTGGCATCAGCTTGCCACGTTTCAAAGACCAGCCCAAACCTCAGCTGGCATCAGCTTGCCACGTTTCAAAGACCAGCCCAAACCTCAGCTGGCATCAGCTTGCCACGTTTCAAAGACCAGCCCAAACCTCAGCTGGCATCAGCTTGCCACGTTTCAAAGACCAGCCCAAACCTCAGCTGGCATCAGCTTGCCACGTTTCAAAGACCAGCCCAAACCTCAGCTGGCATCAGCTTGCCACGTTTCAAAGACCAGCCCAAACCTCAGCTGACATCAGCTTGCCACGTTTCAAAGACCAGCCCAAACCTCAGCTGGCATCAGCTTGCCACGTTTCAAAGACCAGCCCAAACCTCAGCTGGCATCAGCTTGCCACGTTTCAAAGACCAGCCCAAGCCTCAGCTGGCATCAGCTTGCCAAATTTCAAAGACCAGCCCAAACCTCAGCGGGCATCAGCTTGCCACGTTTCAACGCCTAGCCCAACCCTCAGCTGACATCCGCTTGCCACGTTTCAAAGACCAGCCCAAACCTCAGCTGGCATCAGCTTGCCAAGTTTCAAAGACCAGCCAAACCTCAGCTTGCCAAGTTTCAAAGACAAGCCCAAACCTCAGCTTGCCAAGTTTCAAAGACCAGCCCAAACCTCAGCTTGCCAAGTTTCAAAGACCAGCCCAAATCTCAGCTGGCATCAGCTTGCCAAGTTTCAAAGACCAGCCCAAACCTCAGCTGGCATCCGCTTGCATCGTTTCAAAGACCAGCCCAAACCTCAGCTGGCATCAGCTTGCCAAGTTTCAAAGACCAGCCCAAACCTCAGCTTGCCACGTTTCAAAGACCAGCTCAAACCTCAGCTGGCATCAGCTTGCCAAGAAGATTTGGACTTCTGGAGATCCTTAACAAAAGTTGAAAACTGTCTCGCAGATGTTTGAGTCTCATCAGCAAGAGACATATGTTGAAAAGTGTAGCAATTAGTGAATTTGAATTCCCCCAATGCAGTGTTGAGTCTGCAAGTCCAGATTTTGACTTATGTGAGTCTGCAAGTACATATTTGGGCTTTTTGGCATGCTAATTACATCAATTGCCTTTGGATATGAAGTTGTATTATATTATATAAATACATATATATTATATTGAAAAGGTTTACTGATGCCCCATGATTTCTGTCTGCATAACACTTTGGCTTGTCCATAATTTGGGATAATTTTATGGAACTGAATTATGTCTTTCTTTCTTGTCAGTTTACGGGATAAAAGTGCTGAGTGCAAAAGTAAAAAGACTGAAACTAGAGAAAAGGCAACAAACAAGCCCCAGAAAACATCATCAGGTTATGGAGAGTAAGTAAAACATTATCTGAGTCAAATCTCTACAAACAAAAAAATATGCCATTGTGGATTTAAATCAAAAACAGTCATATTTATTTATATATTAATTTCTAGAGTATTGTAAAGCAGTGTTTCCCAAACGATGGTCCGTGGGCCCTTCTAAATTATTTTATAAAACCTAACATTGAAGATTGATATTATATAGAAATTTTTTTGTAAATTTGTTATTTAACATGTAATTGAAGCAAAGAAAATTTCTGGTTTTCAGGACTATTATCAATGTCAAGAAAGCCACAAATATTGTTATTCACGGTAACATTCAAGACAATTATGGAAGTAGAGAAGATACAGACAAATCTGAGGGTGAAACTGAAGGGGAGTGAACTTTTGCAGGATCAATTTGTCAGCATCTTTTCCAGGGCGAATAGGCCGATATTAATATTTATGTTGCATAGCCCATAATGATGATGTATATTGTTGTCCACCATAGCGATAGAGGAACTTAAACTAAAAGTTTTTAAAGCAATATTTTAATCATTGAGTTTGCAAGATACTAAGAAATATGTTGTACTAATATATATTGTTTTGGTGGTTAACTTTGTTTGCCTTTTGGGCTTGAATAATAACCTATATACAATGCAGGAGTCATCAAAGCACCATGCAGAAATTTCGGTAATATTTGTTACAGAATATTTATAAATATTTTTAATGTATAAAAATAAATATTAAATAAATAAATATAAATTAACATTTTGAACAACTGATGCAAAAGATGCTTAATTAAGGCTTATAATTTTTAAGATTATATTTTTGTAATTATTTTGTTTTCATTTTGCTGTGGCACAATTTTTTATTGTTGCTTGGAGTATAAAAAAATAGTCAGCCTTGACAAGAACATAATACCTATTGGCAGACTACTATGATGGTATGATCTACCTTGTATATACACATTTTTTGCTTACCTATGTGCACTTGACCGTTGTCTTTTTTTGTTTTTTGGGTGCGGGGGGGGGGTCCGGCAACTACAGTCTAATAATGGTGCCGTCTCTTTATAAAAAATGTCACCTTTAATCAAAGAATCTCTCCCTGTAGCCACGAAGCAGAATTCTAATAAATAGTTCCATGAACAAACGAGTAAGACGATTTTTGTGCAAAAATTATCAATTACTATTGTTACGCACTGACTTGACTTGTATTGGGAGAAATTAATCTCCTATTTTAATTTTAATTGGCTCGTTGTAAACAGTGCCTAACAAAGGACGATACCATAGAATCAACAATATTAAAGATACGACCCAAAACAGTTTCTAGTTACAATTAATTAAGATTTATTATGTCTTAAGATAATTACAAAAGAAAAAAAATATATAATTACAAATCTTCAACTTACAGTATGGTAGATCTTGTACCAGTATACAGTTAACACAGTTAGAATAATGTGCCAATAAATAATGCGAAATAAACACATATGAGCACACAAATGCACAAAGAATAAAACACGCCTCGTAATGTTAAGAAAATTTATCTGAAAAAATCTTCCTCTCTTGTCGTGCCTGTCAATCCCTTATATACATGTAGAGTAAGACGCTTCCAGAAGGGCTTATGACGTGTTGTTTACATATCTCGGGTTCAGGAGTATATTCCAGAAATTACCCGATGACATTCTACCCAATGCGTAATTGGAAGCCGATTGTAAACAAGATACTTCAAAGACCTAAGCCACACCCCTTTGTGAACACAGCGTCTCATGCGGGGTCAATCAGAGGGCACGCACGAGAAATATTCTGTAAACAAGCTCTCTATAACACCCCCCCTCTTAAAAGAAAAAAAATTCATTGTTCAAAAATGGAATTCTTTTTCCATTAAAATTGAAGAAAGTACATTTCTTACTCTCAAAATATTAGACAAAAACTTCTTAATAGCTTATAAATAATAACATAAGTGAAAATTAATTTCTGGACAAAGTATCTGCAATGACATTGTCTTTGCCTTTAATATGTTTGATGTCCAAATTATATTCTTGTAAAAATAGGTTCCATCTTAACAATCTTTGATTTCTGGAGACCATCTTATTCAAAAATATTAAAGGATTGTGATCAGTAAAAACAAGTACTGAATTTACATTCATGTCAGAACAACTGACATAAAAAATCAAATTGTTGGAGAGCAAGAATTAAACCTAAACATTCCTTTTCTACAGTGGAATAGTTTTTCTGATGTGAGTTGAATTTCTTTGAGAAATAAGAGACAGGATGATCTACATTGTGGTCATCTTCTTGAAAAAGAACTGCACCAATGCCAACATCACTGGCATCTACAGCTAATTTAAACTGTTTGTTAAAGTCTGGTGCAATGAGAACAGGAGCATTAGCAAGTATATTTTTAATGTTTTCGAATGCTTCCTGACAAGCATCTGACCAATGAAATTTTGCATTTTTCTTTAACATATTACTTAAAGGAGAAGCAATAACTGAGAAATTTTTGCAAAATTTTCTATAATAACCTGCCATTCCCAAAAATCTCATTAACTGTTTTCTAGTAGTGGGTGGTGGAAGTGATACAATAGCATTTATCTTAGCTTGAACAGGCTTTACATGACCTTGACCCACTATGTGACCTAAATATTCCACAGTTGCATGACAAAATTCACATTTATTTAAATTTACAGTTACATTTGCCTGCAAAAATTTTTTAAACAGAGATCTTAATTGGTTTACATGAGTTGAAAAATCTTGACTGTAAATAATTACATCATCAATATAGGCGCTGCAATTTTCCTGGTCAGCAATAATGTTATTTACAAGACGTTGGAATGTAGCTGGGGCATTTTTCATTCCAAACGGCATTACTTTATATTGATATAAACCATCTGGAGTACAAAAAGCAGAGATTTCTTTTGCTCTGTCAGATAGAGGAACCTGCCAATAACCTGATAGTAAGTCTATCTTGGTTACATATTTGGCATCACCTATTCGATCTATAAGATCGTCTATCCTTGGAATCGGAAAGGAATCAGTCTTTGTGAATGCATTCACTTTCCTGAAGTCAGTACAAAACCTGTAACTTTTGTCAGGCTTTGGGACTAAAATACATGGTGAACTCCAGTTACTAGAGCTTGGTTCAATTATATCATTTTCAAGCATGTATTTTATTTCAGACCGGATTATTTCAAGTTTTTCCGGATTGACCCTATAGGGGTGTTGCTTGACCGGAACTGCATTGCCAATGTCAACATCATGTACAGCAATGTTGGTTTTATTAGGTACATCAGGGAAGAGTAAAACAAAATCTGCAATAACAGACTTAACAACATCCTTCTCTGACAATGACAAATGTCCTAGTTTCTTATCTAAGTTGGCCAATATTTCTGAATTTTTAAGTTTATAATTACCAACTTTTTCTGGGACACTATCAAAGGTTTCAGTAACATTTTCTTTAAGTACTGAAGTTACAGTTGAGATTGTGTTAACATTTGTTTCTGAGGATGGACAATGATCATCACATTTTCTATCAAAATATTCTTTTAACATGTTAATGTGACATAACTGTTTCTTTCTTTTACGATCTGGTGTTAACACAATGTAATTTAAATCATTGATTTTGGACTCAACAACATAAGGACCAAAATATCTAGCTTGTAGTGCTTGCCCTGGTATCGGCAAAAGCACAAGCACTTTGTCCCCTGAAGCAAACTGTCTGAATTTTGACTTTTTGTCATACCAAACTTTCATTTTAGATTGTGAATCTTTTAAATGTGTTTTAGCCAAATTAACGGCATTAAAAAGTTTAGTTTTAAATTTTTGGACATAGTCAAGAAGTCCTTCCGTGGGTGCCGATGACATCCACGTGTCTTTTAAAAGTTTAAGGGGACCGCGAACCGTGTGGCCAAACACCAGTTCGAAGGGGCTGAATCCAAGTGATTCTTGAACTGCTTCTCTTGCGGCGAACAGTAGCATGTTGATGCCTTCATCCCAGTCTTTCTCTTGTTCTAGGCAGTAGGTTCTCATCATGTTCTTCAACGTCTGATGGAATCGCTCAAGTGCTCCCTGTGACTCAGGATGATATGCACTCGACAAGCAGTGTTCTATGCCCAACTGGTTCATCACTTGTTTGAATATTCCAGCCTTGAAGTTGGTTCCTTGGTCAGACTGTACAGACTTCGGAAGACCAAACAATGTAAAAAACTTCGTCAAGGCTTTGACGATGTTCGGAGTCTTGATATTGCGAAGAGGAATAGCTTCTGGGAATCTTGTTGACGCACACATGATTGTCAGCAAGTATTGGTGACCTGATTTTGTCTTTGGCAGAGGTCCAACGCAGTCTATAATAACGCGACTGAAAGGTTCTTCGAATGCTGGAATGGGTTGAAGAGGAGCTGCTGGTATCTTCTGATTTGGTTTCCCTACAACCTGACAAGTATGACATGATCTGCAGTATTCAACCACATCTTTCTTGATTTTGGGCCAAAAGAAGTGCGACGTGATTTTGTGATATGTCTTCTTTACTCCCAAATGCCCTGAAAGTGGTGAGTCATGGGCTAAGTTCAGGACTTCGTTCCGGAATGGGGTAGGAACTACTATTTGATGAACTATCCTCCATTCTTCGTCAGCATTTGCGTCTGGAGGTCGCCATTTTCTCAAAAGTATGTCATCTTGAAGGTAATAACATATAGGGAATTGTTCAGCTTCTTCTTGGGTCAAAGCGTTCTCTCGAAGTTTGACTATTTCTGGATCACTCTTCTGTTCTTCAATAAGTTGCATTCGAGTTGGAGTCTTGTAATTACTAGCCTCTTCATTTAGACTTGCAAAAAATGTTTTTCCCAGGTCAATTTCAGGAAGAATTTTATTGCTTTTTTGTGAAATCTCTTTTGTGGAGATCTTGGAACTCATGGCCCTTGTCACAGCACATGCTGGATACAATTCTTGATCTTCTTCCTGATTTTCATTTAAACAAGGTTCATGAGTAACGATGGGCTCGGCTATCACCTTCCCACCAGCTAAGTCATTGCCTAGCAGCAACGAGATGCCGTCCAATGGTAATGTTGGTCGGACACCCACAACCACAGGTCCGGAGACTAAGTCTGATTTTAGGTTGATGAGATGTAAAGGTACATCTATGCATCCCAGCTCTACACCTCGTAACAGGATGTTGCTCCCAGTAGCAGTAGATTCAGACAAGGGAAGTATACCCTCAAGTAGCAAGGACTGTGAAGCACCTGTATCTCGTAAGATTCTGATTGGTTGTAGACTGGAAAAATCACCTGGCAGTGATACGAATCCTTCCGATATGAAAGGCATGAAGTCTTGTATGACATCAGTAGTTTCTGGTGTAGAATTTTGGACCTTGGTAGGTAAACTCTTGTTGGAGTCTTTAGAACATTCGGCTAGGGTAGAGGAAGTAAAACTCTGGGTAGAGTCGTCAAAACTTGCACACAAGTCCTCAGTAAAACGCCCTCTGGAGGTAGACCTCTTCTTGGAGCAAAAGGATGTTGGCGACAAGCTCATAAAACTCGCAGTCGAAGCAGGAACTTGGCTGGAGTCAGTAAAACTAGTGTTACGCACTGACGTGTATTGGGAGAACGTAATCTCCTATTTTAATTTTAATTGGCTCGTTGTAAACAGTGCCTAACAAAGGACGATACCATATAATCAACAATATTAAAGATACGACCCAAAACAGTTACTAGTTACAATTAATTAAGATTTATTATGTCTTAAGATAATTACAAAATAAAATAAAATAAAATTACAATCTTCAACTTACAGTATGGCAGATGTCGTACCGGTACACAGTTAATACAATTAGAAATAATGATGCCAATAAATAATGCGAAATAAACACATATAAGTAGGAGCACACAAATACACAAAGAATAAAACACGCCTCGTAATGTTAAGAGAATCTATAAGAAAATCTCCGTCCCTCGTCCGTGCCTGTCAATCCCTTATATAGGTGGGTCTACCGACGCCCAAGCCCTGCCTTCGAGACATTTCGAGAAAAATCCCAATCATTCTACCAAATACTATTTGGAACAGATTAATTATTTTTATTCGTTGGCGGCGTCAACAAGTTACTTCAAAGGCCTAGGCCACACCCTTTGTGAACACAGCGTCTCATGCGGGGTCAATCAGAGGGCACGCACGAGAAAATATGATGTAAACAAGCTCTCTGTAACACTAGCCTTATTGTTCATTTTGAAACTCTTTGATGAGTCGTGACAAACCTCTTTGAAGTTTGTATGGACATCTGGAGAGCAAAAACTCTTGAATTTTGAAAATGTGTTTCCAGATGTATGACTGACGAGACGTACAAGCGGAGACTTTGTGCGGTGTACCAGGATGTGTGGTCTTCTCAGTTTTCTTCTTGAGTTTCCAGCAATCATCCCTCGTATGTCCTTCTTTTTTACAGTAGGCACATGCGTCTTTTGCACTTGTTTCTTTCGTACCGGGCTTGAATGGTTTTTGTGGAGGTTTACTGTAAGTTGATACAGCTGTCTTATTGTGCCTGTCTTTTCTTGTGTCAAATGGATTCTTGGAAAGTTGACGAGTGATGGTGAAGTCGTCAGCTAACACTGCTGCCGTATGTGCGTCACCTTCGCCACGGTCTGCAATATGTATTCGCACCTCAGTACGAACACAGTTCTTGAACTCCTCCATCAGAATGAGATTCTTGAATTTCTTGAAGTCTGTCTCGGTGTTGGTTGCGTGCAGCCACTTGTCCAGGAGCCGTTCCTTTTCCCGGAGGAACTCAACATGAGTCTGGCCATCACGTTTCCACAGTTCCCTAAACTTTTTACGGTATGCTTCGGGGACACATTCATAAGCCTTAAGTATTAATGATTTTACTAGGTTATAGTCCCCGCGCTGTTCCGCATTCAGGGACACAAAGACTTCAGATGCCCTTCCGGTCAAGGCTGGTTGAAGTAAGGTGGACCACATAGTTTCAGGAATTTTAAAATTTTGGGCAGTTATCTCAAACTGCGCAAAATATTGGTCAACCTCTTTTTCTGTAAATTTAGGGATTACTTTTGCAAATTTAATTGCATCGCAACCCTGACCGGCTGGAGCCGTGAGTCTATTTTCCATTGCTCCTAAATTGGCCGTTATTTCCATTTGTTTTAACTTTATTGTTAGCTCTCTATCTTTTTCTTCTTTCTCTCTCTGAGCTTTTAGCTCCAGCTGTTTAAGCTCTCGTTCTTTTTCTTCTTTCTCTCTCTGAGCTTGTAGCTCCAGCTGTTTAAGCTCTCGTTCTTTTTCTTCTTTCTCTCTCTGACCTTCAAGCTCCAGCTGTTTAAGCTCTCGTTCTTTTTCTAGCTCCAGTTGTTTAAGCTCACGTTCTTTATTTAGCTCCAGCTGTTTAAGCTCACGTTCTTTTTCTCTCTGGGCATCTAGTTCCATTTGTTTGAGCTTTAGTTGGAGATCCATACTAGGATCATTTGGTTGTGTGACTGAGGTCAGTTCATCCTCAGATAACATGTCTTCGTCCACTAAGTGAACTATGATCATGTCTCGGATGGTCTTTTTAACTGCCGATTGAGTTACACTTATTCCTAAATCTTTAGCAATGGAAAATAGCTCCTTCCTAGAACATTTGTCTAATGCCTCAACTGATGGGTTTTCAACATCAAAATCCATTTTTACACAGGCAAAATACAACACTGATTTTTATAAAAATTTAAGCTTAGTGCACACACTAATCAAAAACTTGTAACCAGCTCTGTTGTTGGTATCGTAAAATGGTATCGTATAATCAAACTTAGCTTGAGTATTAAGGTAAACAATTTGTCAAAATCCACAGAAAAACACTCAATTTATTATTGGTGTGATAAAGATTATGGATTAAAATTATCCTCGGAAAAGCCCACAATTTGTTAAAATTGGGGTCTAATAAGAATAAAATATGGATTCGGTTATCCCGGACGATGCCCTCAATTTGTTACGCACTGACATGTATTGGGAGAAATTAATCTCCTATTTTAATTTTAATTTGCTTGTTGTAAACAATGCCTAACAAAGGACGATACCATAGAATCAACAATATTAAAGATACGACCCAAAACAGTTTCTAGTTACAATTAATTAAGATTTATTATGTCTTAAGATAATTACAAAAGAAAAAAAAAATATATATAATTACAAATCTCCAACTTACAGTATGGTAGATCTTGTACCGGTATACAGTATAATGTGCCAATAAATAATGCGAAATAAACACATATGAGCACACAAATACACAAAGAATAAAACACGCC
Organism: Lymnaea stagnalis; assembly: GCA_964033795.1. Taxonomy (NCBI): domain Eukaryota; kingdom Metazoa; phylum Mollusca; class Gastropoda; family Lymnaeidae; genus Lymnaea; species Lymnaea stagnalis. The sequence goes on along the minus strand of CAXITT010000455.1, from coordinate 424,822 downwards.
TCGTAATGTTAAGAAAATTTATCTGAAAAAATCTTCCTCTCTTGTCGTGCCTGTCAATCCCTTATATACATGTAGAGTAAGACGCTTCCAGAAGGGCTTATGACGTGTTGTTTACATATCTCGGGTTCAGGAGTATATTCCAGAAATTACCCGATGACATTCTACCCAATGCGTAATTGGAAGCCGATTGTAAACAAGATACTTCAAAGACCTAAGCCACACCCCTTTGTGAACACAGCGTCTCATGCGGGGTCAATCAGAGGGCACGCACGAGAAATATTCTGTAAACAAGCTCTCTATAACACTATCTAGTTTGGTTATCTGCTGAACTCTATGAGGCCGTCCATAAAGTACGTCACGCTATTTTTGACCATTTTTACCCCCCCTCCCCACTGTCATAAACTGTCACAAATATCGGACCCCCTCCCCCTAAAGTACGTCACACTTTCGAACAAAATTTTCTTTAAATTAACACCTAATTAAAATTTATTTTAAAACACACTTCACTATTAAACTGTATTAAAATATAAAATTTCCACTAATTTTCACTATCACATTATTAAAATGACTTTAAAAGTAAAATATTTAATCGTCAACAGTTGCCACAGTTATTCATTGAAGCAGTAACTCAATCTAGATTGAATTTGAAACAAAAATTGCAAAGATTAGACCAGACAATTATATAATACACATCATTATATCTGCCTCTTTTTCATTTACAATAGGTGAGGTCAAGTTTTAGATAATCTTCCGATTATGCAATATTTTTTACACAGGTTAAGAAGTATATTAGAGAAACTTGACCTCACCAAATGATTAAATAATAAAAAGGACAGTAGCATAACTATGCAGCGGACAACATAGAAATAATAATACTTCAGGAAAGACGAAAGCAATCTATACAAAAAACAAGGCTTCGCAACAGCACACTAGCGCTCCTAGCGAGTGGAATCGTGAACAACACATTCAGGAGATACGCATTTCATGCTATTTTGACATAAAACTAATTCAAATGATACAAAACATTTTTGAAAATTATTTTTAAAGCTATTAAAAAAATAAATTAGAAATAAAATTTAAAAAAAAAATAAATGTGTGACGTCACACATGGCCTGACCCCCCCCCTCCCCCTGTCACAAACTGTCACACTTTCTTACACCCCCTCCCCCCTCTGGAGCGTGACGCACTTTATGGACGGCCCCTATAGCAAGAAATACAATCAATTTGATGCATCAAATATCAATTACTATTTTGAAATCCTTTATATTAACTCCGCTTTTGTTTGTGGCTGGCTGATCGATTGGGTGGGTGGCAAATTCTTCTGAAGGGTAATTGGCCCCTTCCAGTCAACCTATGGAGCTGAAACATGGCACAGAACCTCGCTAGCGATGACAAAACATGCTATTGCTATACTATTAAATGTTTAGCCCCAACCCCCAAAAATCGGTTCTTCCTGTTTTTCAAGGGGATGAAAAAATACAATTCCAGATAACTGCGCTAAATGAGATGTTATTCTTGTTTGTTTATCCCATTGTCCCGGTAAGTGTGGTACCGGGGGCTGCTTTAGATTTTCTATTGGTTTTCTGAAATATTTGGTGAAATAAATCTGCAGTGCAAAGGCGGGTGGTTCATTAGAATATTAGGGTGTGACACTAATTGGGATTCTTATCAAGTGCGTTACTTGTAAGCTTTTTTTGCAAAATTTTCACCCCTTTCCCCCCCCCCCCTTCCCCCATACTCGATATTACATTTTTAAGGATTTATAAGAAAGAATTTGTTTGAGGGGTTGTTTGATGACTTGACACTTTTGACATGTATTTTATGTGAAACATTCAAAGATGTCTGCGGCTTGAATAGATTCAAATTCAAATGACTTGATGTAAAATCTGAGTGACTGTATTTGTGTTCAAAAGTTTAGGAATGCAGAGAGCGAACCATTGGCTGTTTAATTTTGTGTGTGAATCAAATCTAGTTTGTATTTTTTACCAGAATGTTTGAAAAACAAGGTCAATTTATTTTATAATTTGTTTGTGTCTATGCGAAGCAGGACATTTTGGCGCAGGACATTTTAGCGCCATTTAAAAATAACTTTTTATTTAACTTAACGTTTATAAACTTTTAATAAAGAGAATGCAAAATCTATAAATTAAGAAACGTTTAACGAGTTACTAGTCGAACACATAATAGCTTCCGTGATTCAACTTTTCTTTACCTCGCTTCGATGTAACATTTTCCATTTTACTGGTTTAACAGAATTATAATATGTGATATATTTATGAAACTCTACTTAATTTATGATTTTAGTCTAGAACACTCTTGCACTTTTAGAAATGTGAAGCGCACGCATGATTAGGAAGGTACGGTAAATAATGGCTTAGGCCATCTGTGCGTCAAAATGACTTGCGCCAAAACGGCTCTGTGCCAAAAGGGCGGCGCCAAAACGTCACGTACCGGTGTCTATGGTATTCAAATGTCCTGTGGGCTGGAGTTCAAAACCTAGAAACAACAAGAATAGATCAAAACAAGTCCAGGCACTTTGGGGTGAATAGACACATCAGCCTCTGATGGCAGTCAGTGGCATAGCTAGGATTAGTGCCGTATAGATTTTTGCTGCCTCCCCCCACCCCATGGAAAAACTCTGCAGTTGGTGAAAATTGCCACCCGTCATTAAATAGAAAAAAATGCCACCTTCCGACCTCCCCTAACCACCTCCACTTCCTAGGGGCAAAAACACAAAGGTAAGAGAGGAGTAAACCCCCTACAGAAACAGCGATGGTGTGATGGTATGGCATTGGATTCAACGAAAATAATGGAAACTCTTGTGATGCTCCTGGTGCTAAGTCGCATTGACCACATTTTGATGTTGCCTTGAATTTACCAGCTTTTTGGAGAGGGAAAATCTGTTGAGAAACAGTTGATTCTCCATAAAAACACCTCACCCAGATTTTGCAGTTTTGCCAGCGACTTGCTTCCAAAATTTACACAAATGTCTTTTGTCTAAATTTCATGTAATTTGTCATTTACAAAATCTTTTGTTGAAATTGCCAAGGTTTTTATTTGAGTGTGAATGAAAAGAGAGGGAAGGTCAGTCAGCTCAACAAACAGGTCATTAATGAAGAAACCTGCTCGACAAGCTTGTATGCAGACTTGGACCATCGGTCCCAACTCATCTCACATCTTATAAAAAGAAAGATTTTATTTTTTGTTGGGGTGAGTTAATGTCAGTTTTTTTTTATTAGACGACTGCTTTTTAACACTGAGATATATCATTTATAATAGTTTACCCTGTCATGGTGGATTGGTAGATTTAACAGTGAGATATATCATTTATAAAAGTTTACCCTGTCATGGTGGATTGACAGATTTAACAGTGAGATATATCATTTATAATAGTTTACCCTGTCATGGTGGATTGGCAGATTTAACACTGAGATATATCATTTATAATAGTTTACCCTGTCATGGTGGATTGGCAGATTTAACAGTGAGATATATCATTTATAATAGTTTAGCCTGTCATGGTGGATTGGCAGATTTAACACTGAGATAATATATCATTTATAATAGTTTACCCTGTTATGGTATATTGGCAGATTTAACACTGAGATATATCATTTATAATAGTTTACCCTGTCATGCTGGTTTTGGCAGATTTAACAGTGAGATATATCAGTTATAATAGTTTACCCTGTCATGGTGGATTGGCATATTTAACAGTGAGATATATCATTTATAATAGTTTACCCTGTCATGGTGGATTGGCAGATTTAACAGTGAGATATATCATTTATAATAGTTTACCCTGTCATGGTGGATTGGCAGATTTAACAGTGAAATATATCATTTATAATATTTTACCCTGTCATGGTGGATTGGCAGATTTAACAGTGAGATATATCATTTATAATAGTTTACCCTGTCATGGTGGATTGGCAGATTTAACACTGAGATATATAATTTATAATAGTTTACCCTGTCATGGTGGATTTGTAGATTTAACAGTGAGATATATCATTTATAATAGTTTACCCTGTCATGGTGGATTGGCAGATTTAACACTGAGATATATCATTTATAATAGTTTACCCTGTCATGGTGGATTTGTAGATTTAACACTGAGATATATCATTTATAATAGTTTACCCTGTCATGGCGGATTGGCAGATTTAACAGTGAGATATATCATTTATAATAGTTTAGCCTGTCATGGTGGATTGGCAGATTTAACACTGAGATAATATATCATTTATAATAGTTTATCCTGTTATGGTATATTGGCAGATTTAACAGTGAGATATATCATTTATAATAGTTTACCCTGTCATGCTGGTTTTGGCAGATTTAACAGTGAGATATATCAGTTATAATAGTTTACCCTGTCATGGTGGATTGGCAGATTTAACAGTGAGATATATCATTTATAATAGTTTACCCTGTCATGGTGGATTTGCAGATTTAACAGTGAGATATATTATTTATAATAGTTTACCCTGTCATGGTGGATTGGCAGATTTAACAGTGAGATATATCATTTATAATAGTTTACCCTGTCATGGTGGATTGGCAGATTTAACAGTGAGATATATCATTTATAATAGTTTACCCTGTCATGGTGGATTGGCAGATTTAACACTGAGATATATCATTTATAATAGTTTACCCTGTCATGGTGGATTTGCAGATTTAACAGTGAGATATATCATTTATAATAGTTTACCCTGTCATGGTGGATTGGCAGATTTAACACTGAGATATATCATTTATAATAGTTTACCCTGTCATGGTGGATTTGTAGATTTAACAGTGAGATATATCATTTATAATAGTTTACCCTGTCATGGCGGATTGGCAGATTTAACAGTGAGATATATCATTTATAATAGTTTACCCTGTCATGGTGGATTGGCAGATTTAACAGTGAGATATATCATTTATAATAGTTTACCCTGTCATGGTGGATTGGCAGATTTAACAGTGAGATATATCATTTATAATAGTTTACCCTGTCATGGTGGATTGGCAGATTTAACAGTGAGATATATCATTTATAATAGTTTACCCTGTCATGGTGGATTGGCAGATTTAACAGTGAGATATATCATTTATAATAGTTTACCCTGTCATGGTGGATTGGCAGATTTAACAGTGAGATATATCATTTATAATAGTTTACCCTGTCATGGTGGATTGGCAGATTTAACAGTGAGATATATCATTTATAATAGTTTACCCTGTCATGGTGGATTGGCAGATTTAACAGTGAGATATATCATTTATAATAGTTTACCCTGTCATGGTGGATTGGCAGATTTAACAGTGAGATATATCATTTATAATAGTTTACCCTGTCATGGTGGATTGGCAGATTTAACAGTGAGATATATCATTTATAATAGTTTACCCTGTCATGGTGGATTGGCAGATTTAACAGTGAGATATATCATTTATAATAGTTTACCCTGTCATGGTGGATTGGCAGATTTAACAGTGAGATATATCATTTATAATAGTTTACCCTGTCATGGTGGATTGGCAGATTTAACAGTGAGATATATCATTTATAATAGTTTACCCTGTCATGGTGGATTGGCAGATTTAACAGTGAGATATATCATTTATAATAGTTTACCCTGTCATGGTGGATTGGCAGATTTAACAGTGAGATATATCATTTATAATAGTTTACCCTGTCATGGTGGATTGGCAGATTTAACAGTGAGATATATCATTTATAATAGTTTACCCTGTCATGGTGGATTGGCAGATTTAACAGTGAGATATATCATTTATAATAGTTTACCCTGTCATGGTGGATTGGCAGATTTAACAGTGAGATATATCATTTATAATAGTTTACCCTGTCATGGTGGATTGGCAGATTTAACAGTGAGATATATCATTTATAATAGTTTACCCTGTCATGGTATATTGGCAGATTTAACAGTGAGATATATCATTTATAATAGTTTACCCTGTCATGCTGGTTTTGGCAGATTTAACAGTGAGATATATCAGTTATAATAGTTTACCCTGTCATGGTGGATTGGCATATTTAACAGTGAGATATATCATTTATAATAGTTTACCCTGTCATGGTGGATTGGCAGATTTAACAGTGAGATATATCATTTATAATAGTTTACCCTGTCATGGTGGATTGGCAGATTTAACAGTGAAATATATCATTTATAATAGTTTACCCTGTCATGGTGGATTGGCAGATTTAACAGTGTGATATATCATTTATAATAGTTTACCCTGTCATGGTGGATTGGCAGATTTAACAGTGAGATATATTATTTATAATAGTTTACCCTGTCATGGTGGATTGGCAGATTTAACAGTGAGATATATCATTTATAATAGTTTACCCTGTCATGGTGGATTGGCAGATTTAACAGTGAAATATATCATTTATAATATTTTACCCTGTCATGGTGGATTGGCAGATTTAACAGTGAGATATATCATTTATAATAGTTTACCCTGTCATGGTGGATTGGCAGATTTAACACTGAGATATATCATTTATAATAGTTTACCCTGTCATGGTGGATTGGCAGATTTAACAGTGAGATATATCATTTATAATAGTTTACCTTGTCATGGTCGATTGGCAGATTTAACAGTGAGATATATCATTTATAATAGTTTACCCTGTCATGGTGGATTGGCAGATTTAACAGTGAGATATATTATTTATAATAGTTTACCCTGTCATGGTGGATTGGCAGATTTAACAGTGAGATATATCATTTATAATAGTTTAGCCTGTCATGGTGGATTGGCAGATTTAACACTGAGATAATATATCATTTATAATAGTTTACCCTGTTATGGTATATTGGCAGATTTAACACTGAGATATATCATTTATAATAGTTTACCCTGTCATGCTGGTTTTGGCAGATTTAACAGTGAGATATATCAGTTATAATAGTTTACCCTGTCATGGTGGATTTGTAGATTTAACAGTGAGATATATCATTTATAATAGTTTACCCTGTCATGGTGGATTGGCAGATTTAACACTGAGATATATCATTTATAATAGTTTACCCTGTCATGGTGGATTTGTAGATTTAACAGTGAGATATATCATTTATAATAGTTTACCCTGTCATGGTGGATTGGCAGATTTAACAGTGAGATATATCATTTATAATAGTTTACCCTGTCATGGTGGATTGGCAGATTTAACAGTGAGATATATCATTTAAAATAGTTTACCCTGTCATGGTCTATTGGCAGATTTAACAGTGAGATATATCATTTATAATAGTTTACCCTGTCATGGTGGATTGGCAGATTTAACAGTGAGATATATCATTTAAAATAGTTTACCCTGTCATGGTCTATTGGCAGATTTAACAGTGAGATACATCATTTATAATAGTTTACCCTGTCATGGTGGATTGGCAGATTTCACAGTGAGATATATCATTTATAATAGTTTACCCTGTCATGGTGGATTGGTAGCTTTAACAGTGAGATACACATTTATAATAGTTTACCCTGTCATGGTGGATTGGCAGATTTAACAGTGAGATATATCATTTATAATAGTTTACCCTGTCATGGTGGATTGGCAGATTTAACAGTGAGATATATCATTTAAAATAGTTTACCCTGTCATGGTCTATTGGCAGATTTAACAGTGAGATATATCATTTATAATAGTTTACCCTGTCATGGTGGATTGGCAGATTTAACACTGAGATATATCATTTATAATAGTTTACCCTGTCATGGTGGATTGGCAGATTTAA